>KB672009.1:6149-224430 GCA_000349105.1 Anopheles epiroticus | reverse complement strand
AAAACAAAATAAATTTTAAAAAAATATTGATCAACCGGATCCGAAAATTGAAGTCTTGGATGAGTGAACTACCGAGCTGACTCTATATTAAAGCCAGGTTACACGAGGCGTACTTTGCAAGTATCATCAAGTATCAAATGCAAGTGCATAGTTACGATTTAATTACATAATTACAGAACTGTTTGGAAAAGCTTATTTTATCTAAAAGACCATAAATTTTTATGTATTTCTCCCCGGTTTGTATCGCATAACGGTGAGTGATAATATGTTTTTTTGTAACCAGTGTGGTTTTTCCGGTAGCTTGCTCTTATTTCCATCAAGACTTTGAATAGTATATTTTTAATTTCGTAATAAAACATTTTTTTGTGTTGAAAAGTAACATAAACAGCACAAGAGTTCTAATTAAACAAGGAAAAGTATTACTTTTATTAAACAAGGTTAAGTATTAGTACAGTAGTTTGATTAGACTTCAATAAAACGGAACGTTCGAATAAAGGGTACATTTTATGTTATTTTCACGTTATTTAGTGTTTTTGTAACTATAGCATGTTTGTAAGTTTTAAAGTTTGGGAGAGTTTAATTTTTTTTTTCTTGAAAAGTATTTTACGCAATTTGATTTGAATTTGATTTGAAGGCAATTTGAACAAACGTTTGATGAAAAATCATCTTAATTTTTATTCTTACAACTTTTTATTCTTACAACATTTACAACTTTTTCAAAAAAAAAAGGTGCAACACAAACATATACTTTCGGTTTGCCTTATAGTCGATCTCTATCTCTCTTTTTCTCCCACTGAATCGTTGCTCCATCTCTCAACTGTCGTCTGTTTTGCATGTTTGCGAACCATTACGGAATAGATCGGAAGAATTATGCAAAATTACCAACCAACGGACCGCTTGGCCCACGAAGCGAGCAGCCAAACCCGTCCAGGGAGATGGACAGACAATGGGTGGAAAAAATGCTCTTGGACGGTAGATGAACCGTCACACCAACACGTATACACACACGCGCTACTTTGCCGAAGCGTTGAACCATGGTTGTAGCAGCTTTGTGCTGAAATGCCAATGTTGGCTTTTCCTGCCGCGATGGGATTCTCTCCTTCAGTGTTGCCTTTGTATCTGCATTTACAAGTCAATCTTTTAGCGCTAGCGTTACTGGTGGTTGCATCGTTCTTTTATGCTTGAGAGGCCCAATTCTCCAAACACAACCTACACTCTTCAGATTGGTGGGGAAAGATGTCGAGTTCTTCCACTTGATCCGCTCCGTACCATCATTAAGCGTTTGCACCGGGGCATTGCATGAAGGTAGTGGTGCATCTCATCGACATCATAATTTCATGCTCCACTCCCATTTCTGGGGTGACTACCAAGCCCGAGGCTTAGCTCTGGGGAAAAGGGCAAACAAACAAATGTGCTCACACACACACCGCCACACTCAAACGTTGTGGTGCATTTCACAAGTGGGCATACACCGCACACTCTGTGCGCGTAATCTCTATCGCGTGAAGGAGCTCTGGAGGACCCGAGGCGCGTGAATTCAGCCCCTAGGTATTCTGCTCATACTCGCACACCCAGCTTCTAGTGAGCAAATGGGGATGGCAAACTTGTTGAGATTGCTGCTCGCGAGCGTATTACGTACCGGAGGCATTGTATCCCTGCTGGGATCGGTCTTCAGAAGCTGAGGATGGTGCTACCATTAGCACCTCGGGAAGGATCACTTCGTCCTTGGTAGCAGTGTGTTCAGGGAAAAAGGTGCCAGCGCAGCCGGGAAGCGTTTCAGAAAATCACAATCAAGCAGGATGTGCTTGTGTTTGGCGGTGAAAATATTGGGGAGAAGCGTTGATAGACGTCGGTAAAGTTTGGAGGAAGTTTTTGCAATGTATTGTAACAATGTCGAGTGTTGAAGTATTCAGCGAGAGAAGTAGCTTATGCAGTTTGTGCGTTTTAAATGGTTTGTTTAAAGCGAATAGTAGATTTGTTGCTATCAGTTAATGCTTTCAGGCAAATGTTTGTATTCTGGTGCCAAGACCAGGATTGGGAATATGCGAGATGAGGCAAGAGCCTTCGTTTTAACGAGATAAATTTTATAATTACACTTATCCACATGAGGACACTCGGTTGTGATCGATGAAAAATCCACAATTACGATAAGCGGTACAGATTGCACCGACAGACGACTCTCTGATCCATCCTCTCCCACGAGATAATAACACATTGAGAAAGTGCAGCAGCAGCCCACTACGCCAACGTGTTGCAGCAATTTTGCTCGTTGCAATCAGAAATTGGTTGTGAAACAAAGCAAACCAGCTCGGTCGGAAAGAAAACACTTACCAGCAACAATAACTTTCCGATGGACGACTTTTCATCGAGCGGGAAAATGGATTACATCCAAGCTGGAAGCTTGTGGAGGTGAGGGGGCGTGTAAAACGTGGAAGATACAAAAATCAATTTTGCTGCAGCAATTTCATTCAACCTACGCGCTCGTGGAGTGCTTCGAGTGGGCTAAGCAGCGCAAAGCAGGGAGCAAGGGATGAAACACGGAACGAACCAGAAGTGTTGTGTTCCTTTTCGTCCTCGGTACAATCGAAAGTAAGTAAAGTGCATCGATAAGCAATAGTGCCGGGGTTGGGAAAAGTTGGAAACCTTGTGTTTTTTTCTAGTTTACCTTTCTTTTATGCTGCCATTCGACTGCAAACCGGCCAGCAAGGAGATCGATAAAGTAACGAGCCAAGAAACACGGTGGCCACGGAGGACCGCCCAAACCGCCAAGCCAAACACGATCAAACGGTAATCTGTGCTACATTGGTTGAATTAAAACAAACATTCCTTGCCTTCCTCTCGGTCATACCGCTCAATCTATCCATTCCCGTCTGGGTGCGTTTTCTTCGCTGCATTTCTCTGCCCCTTGCTGAACGATGATGGTACGCGCACACTTCACCTTACCCTTGGCCACGACTGAGCGATGGGATAAAATAGTTGTTGGTACAGGCAGTGTAGTGAATGGTGAAGGTGGAAGGTGAAAACTTTCTTTTCATTTATTTATTACCAGCTTTAGTTCGATCGTTTAGTGTGCGTTCGGAACACACGGTTCGGAGTGTGGTTTTGATTGCGCATGGAGTATTGAAAGCTGAACACTTGTTTTAAATGATGATAGTTTGTTTTATTGGCATCTGCGGGGCTTGAAGGAAAAAATAATTTAATTTTTGTTGCTTATTTTATCATAACTTTTTTTCCATCATGTAGTATAATTGCTCTGTATGCTGTATAATATGAATTGAAATCGTCCTCTTCCATGAAATCAGGGCGACATATTTTACACCAAAAATCAAACTTGATATTCTGGTGCCGTGACCAGGATTGGGAATATGGAAGAAGGGAAAAAAGTCCCATGTTGACCATAAACTTAGCATAACCAAACTTGTGCCATTTGAACAACTAGTTGAATCGATCGATGGTGATTCTGAATTGATGTAAAAAATCTAGCATGATGATGGAGCAATTGTAAAATTGTAATGTAACTCAACATGCAAGATTCCGCATGCAATGCTTTGTGTAATACATGTAAAATAGGTCAGGTAGCAAATAATTTGACATAAAAACTATTACTTATAATTTCTGATGAAGTAAAAACAATATCAAAACAGGCATTTCATCCATTCTTTTTAGGATATGTAAATAACCTAAATAAACAATATGGCCTGGCCGTCAGTTTGAAAATAAAAAAAACCTACTAGCAACTTGATCAAACAAAATTGGACATGTAATCTTCGACTGTTATTATTTTTTCGTTGATATGTTTGAAATTGATGTTTAATTGAATTTTCACCTTGAGCCTTGAACATAAAATACTTTGAAAAATTATACTCTTTTCTGATGAAAGATGATGTAATAAAGGAATAGAATATTTAACTAATTATGCCAAATTTGGATTGAACCACAATAATGATACATCATCAAACCAAATACAATAGGAAGAGCGTAAGTTGCAGTTAAATTTAAAAGAAAATTTAATAAGACCTTCTATTTCTTCTTATTCAGAAATTAAACCCACTAATTAAAGTGCTATTGTGATTCAGTAAATTCCTAACATGAACAGTTATGTACTTCCCATACCGTCATGCAAACGATTAAAACTGAGACCAGAATAACTCATTATTGTTGTAAGACTCTCTTCACTAGCTCAATCCTACTGCCTACAGCAAGAGCTAGTTGAAGTCATCATGCGAACATTGAGAGATGTTTCCACAAAGTTCCAATCAATTGATACGCACTCAGCACGATGCACAAGCTCTGTGTGGGTTTTGCATTAAGCGGCTTGAAAAACCGCAAACTTTACCCCCTCTCCCCTTCCCTTTGTAAGTCTTCCTCAAAACACAAGGTGGATGAATGTTTTCGCACCGAAGGCTTTAAATGCTGGAACAACAACGTCATCGTACGGGTGAACGATGAAAACGGAAGATGGTCGTCTCTCGGTGCGTTGTAAAAGTAGCAACTCAAAGCCGGTTTACACTCCGAGAAAAAAAACACGCACCCACACAACGAGCGTGTTTCGCTTTCGCTCGGTACGGAAAACAAGTTTCGTTGCTACAAGGGCCCACGAGAAGCTGCCGGGGTAACGCTCGCAAGGATCCCTCCGGGGGCTAGGGATGTGATTTTTTCGACTTTAGTATGTGTGTGAAAAAACCTCGGCATGAAACGTGGGCAGCTTTTCTTGGGTCACAAAAGCCGGTAGCTCCGGCTTCTGCTCCCCCAATCGCACATTGTGCCGCCCTACGCCGTCCCTGTGATGGGAAATTGAGAACCTCGCGATCGATATGAAGCTAATGATTATTTCATGAGCACCAACTACGCCAGGCTACCGTCCGTTGTGCTGGTCCGTGCCCGCTTGCGTTGAGATTGCGTTCATGCTGCCTTGTGCTGGAGCTGCCCCTCCGTGACGATGCCTTTGGAGACGAGGTGCACCGTGAACGTGTTCCGGCATCGGGCACCGTCCGGGAATAAGCACAGAAACGGAGGGAAAGCAGAGCTGTGCGTGGGAGAGTCCCGCGAGAGGGCAGCAGGGAACGATCGTTTGCGGGCACTTGGGTAACGATTTATTAATGGACGTCGGGCTGCTGATGTTTTCCGGCTGCTGATGTCTACACCGCTTGATGTTTAGAGCTAAACTAAATAAATATACGCTGAATGGATATTAGAGGACGCCGAAAAGGGATTGCCTTAGCACTGGAGCTCACTTGGAGCTTCGAGTTAGTTAGTTTTCTCTCCCCCCCCCCACTCCTCCACGCGTTAGTTAAGTGGAAGATTAATCTTCTGATCTAATTTGGAACGTAGCTCACGTCGCACAAGGTCCAGGCGTCGTGAAAGTGAACGTCGAGCCTGGCTGCACGATCGGAGGGAGCCGGGAAACTGGAAAACTTGCTGATCTCGATACGTGAAGGGAGTGCGGGAGTGCGGCTGCATTTGAGTCAAAAGTGAAGTGTTTGGTTTTAGCGTGCGGTGCAGCATTGCAGAAAGGCTTTTGGGGCCGTTCGCTGGAGGGGTGCAAGGGTTAATGAGAGTGTATTTATTTATTTGTCTGTATCGAATAATTTATTGGCTTGCGCGAGGATGATAAAGTGATTGAATTAAATCTGAAAAGGTTTTCTTTAAAAGTTACAATTTCAATTAAAAACCGATCATTGGCAATCAAATTTAATGGGTATTTACACCTCTTGAATCAAGTTTATTTATGTTTTGAAATAATACACTGCTGTTCTGAACAATCTAGTCTCCCTAGAATGGACCAGTACACATACAATTTCGATAATAGTGAATAGTTGAATATACTTAGTTTATTATTTGGTTTCGTATCTATTGTTCAAAAGATAAAATAAAAACTTTTTAAATATGCAATAATGTAATAATTGATAATGAAAACTATTAAAATCAAATTAGAAATAAATCAGGGGATATCATTCGTATAAATGCAGGCGTACTTACAATATCATTGATAAAAAGTTACAAACAGTATTTAGCTTAATATAATTTATGTTTTTCTTTCACGAACTAATTTTCTGACATTTTTTTCTCTTCATATTTTCCCGCTTTCTTACAGGTAAGAGTCAAAGAGATAAGCATAACAAATAAACCATTTGTTTGATCTTGCACCAATGGTTCGGTAAGCCTTGCATAATTATCATCAGCCTAAGGGCTATTATTGCATTCCTGCAACAGAAGCGAATCTTCAATGTTCCTCGGTTAGCAATAGACGCTTCTCCTCTTTGTATAAAGAAATAATACACGATTACCACTGGCTTAGCAATTGGTTTTTTGAGGCTTGTTTGGCCTGTTTCGAGCCAACACACAAAAACAGATATGCACGTGCATACATATGCCTCATGTAGTATTCAAGGTTAGGGCATTATTCGGTCGGCGTACGTTTTTCTTCAAACGCTGTGTGTGTGCAGACATGCACGCCTTTCTCTCTCGCATGGCTGGATGCAATTTCCCAGTTTTCCGTTCAAAGTGCAGCGGCACAGCACACAAACCACTGGAAATTAAGCTTATCTTGGTTGTATCTAGCCCACTCGACGCTATCTTGCACAAGGGAAGAATCCTCCTTTTGGGGGAAGTAAAAACGTTCTAGCGCGCGGTACACGCGTCAAGCGATCCAAGCGAAACGGAAAACGGAGCGGGAAGTAATGGAAAACGATGCTCGGCGATATGTGTGCATTATTAATTAGCGAGTGTTTGTGAGAGCGGGTGAAGCTGATGTGAAGAAGCTGCAAGGGTCGGAGCGGGCATCAAGCAGTTCTCGATGTTGGTTTGCTTTGGTTGGTACGGGCAGCAGCAGGTGAAATACATTCCTCTTCCAACCGTAAGCGGCTAGGGGTAAATAAGTGATAAGCTAAGAGAGCATAATCCTTCAATTATCTTGCCAACCCGGTGCCCGATGCTGGCCGCTCTTGCCAACCGTGGCCAACCTAGCCCGGTGATGAAAAGCAGTTCCTCGACCGTCAAGCATCCCACTACGGCACGGTATGAGTTAATTCTGGCAAAACAAATGACTTCCTTAGCAATGACATACAACGCTACAACAATTATCTCTTCCCGTTGGTGAGACGTTGAATGGAATGGAAGAATGTTACTCTTTACATTTGCTACCGGTCCTCCGGACCGGACTCTACCGGCACAAGGCGGACAATTATCCTGAACAGGAATGCTCGAGGATGTTTCAAATACCGGCTCCGGTCGTCCATACACTCGTAAGATCCTTTTGTGTGACAGTAGCATCCCAGTGCCGGCAAACGGTAAGCCAATTGACAAATGACGGTTTGAAACAGAAATTCAACCTTTCTTGGTGGCACCGGGAGAGAGAGAGAGGGAGAAGGAGAGTTGTGGAAAAGGGAAACGTGTTTTCTGTCTGTTATCCCATCGGATCTTTGGTACCGTCCTTTCCGTCCGCTCTACATACATTTGTTCAAAGAGCGGAATCCTTTCGGTCCGCTTGGAGGAGTGATTAATAAGGCCTAATGCAATGTTTCTTTTCACACGTGCATGATGGAAAATGAAGGTTGGCTCAATGGTTGGCTGGACAAACAAAACGATAGAGAGTGACACTCGGGGAAGTAAAAGCATTCCGCCCGAGAACGTTGGAATGTCGCGGCGTGTAAATACGGAGGCTCATCATGTAAGAGGCGTGCGCGGATGTCTGGCAGCGGATATACCACGCCGCTGTGTTAATTTACACGCCTAATGACCACCTTTTTCACTTCACTGTTTGGTGAGAAAATAGTAAAAACGAAAGAAAAAAAAAGCAGTATAATATTCCAACGGAGAACCTTTCTCGCGGCTGGCGGTGTCGATCTTCATCACAGCACTCCAGCCGTTGGCCGGACGGAAGTGTGTGGTTTCGCTTGGTGCATTCATCTTTCAACACCGCGACGAGCCCGGTGGAAAATTGTGCTCTACTCGGTCGTTGACTTTTGTCCGTCCTGGTAACACACGGACGGGTTCTAGTTAAGTGACAATGGCCGGTCGGCTCAAAGACTGTGGAATGCTGTTAGGCATCCGGCCATACATTGTACGTTCTTGGACTAGGTTTTGTTTACACTGGGAATTATGATTTTCCGTTTACGAGCGAGACGCAGCAAACAAACCGGTTGAAATAATTTAGATATTGGATTGTAATTGGTTTTGTCACCTTTGCCCCTCGCGGGGCTGCATCCGAAAACCGCAGTTTTTAAGTCTCGTTACCGTCGCGGAAGATACGGCTAGGGAACCCGGGCGTGTAATGCGAGCAATTAGGGCAAAGAGCTTACGTTGGGTTTTAAAATGTATTTTAATTTGATTATAAGTTAACTGATACTAAGGAAAACAAGAACTAAGTAGTATGCAGCAGTATCAAGTAATATTCAGTAGACTTGTTAAGTTATAGGTAGAGATGTATGTTAATTCAGCTGGGTCAAGCAACACAACTGAGATTCCTAGAAATAAACAAAAAAAGTCATACTTATGTAAATAATTTCAGGAAACTGAGATTTCGAGATTTTTTTAGCAGCCTTCAAGTCTAGACATTCCTTTCCATTAGCATCATGCATTAATATTGTTCAGCCTGTTGTCGTTGAACGTTTGATAATTTCCTTTTAAATTTAATTGCGTGGTCTTTTCGGAAAATTCTTTTCGGCTTAACATAGCTTTTTATGTAACACTAATTTTAAATATTTGTAAAAAAAAGGTTGTTATTTCTTCGTCAATTTGACGCCTAGTGCAATCTTTTCTATAATGTTAACTCCCTTTTGGCATCCGTACACTTCTGTGCTGCTAATTTGCTATCTTTTCCTAATCTCTTATGACAATTTTTTCAATGGCCTCTTATGACATGCCATTTAAGTAGATCTATAGTAAAACTTCAACACTTTGAGAGTAAACACAATTCCGATTGTGGATCCTCCTATGCTCAACTTGTAGAACATTTCCATAAAGGTGTTTTAGAAATTTATGTCATTTTTCAGGGTAACGAAACAATTTTGGGTAAAGTGATATAATCAATATCATATGTCACGAAATCTCTTAAGATAAGAGCTGGTAAAATGGTAAAATCTAAACTAAATGTATTTTTCCATAGCCTAAGGCAGAATATGACACAGTTTGTTTGCAATACCGACCAGATGTTGATAAATTTTTCATATATCTGTAACATTTTTGAGCTTTGAAAATATATATGGAACATTAAAAAAAACAAAAATAATCGAAATTATGGCTTCATGTAATTATGCGAGCTGCAACATTTAAGCAGAATCCTCAAAGTGTTTGAAATTTGTTTGCCTAAAAACTTTACTCAAGGCTAAAAAAAATATTATATTCCGAAGAAATCACCCATTCCAATCACTGTTTGCCAAAAGGTGCTAATTTTACGACCAACTTCAACGCAGTAATCTATTCGAATTTGATCGTTTCCTTTCACTAATTGTATAACTAGTACAGTTTATTGTCGTTGAAATTAAATCCAATCACCAGTGGTCTAAAGCTTCAAAACAACATACGCTCAACTGCTTCTACTCGTTGCAATCAGTTCGGTGCAGACACGCAGACTTTACTCACAGCAAAATTGGAAAGACTCATTGACCCTCACCGGAGCGCAAATCAATTGGCGGCTAGATTACCGCGCCGGACGTCCCTGACTTCAAGACGCCCGGTTTTCGAGCGGCGCACAGAATTTATTCATGACGGCAAAACCAAGGTTCTTCCATTCACCTGTGCACTTGGGTGGCTCGGTTCTGGCTCACACACCAGCTCGGTTCTGGCGCGTCAGGTACCACCGGAGGAACGCACACGGCTAGTCAAGATTTAAGCACCGCTCCCTGATTTCGTTTCGTTGCGAAGAGCGCATTTCGCAGTGATGCTGATCTTGGCTGGCATCTTCGATTCGGCTAGCCACTCCAGCGGTTTGATGGGTACCGTTCCGTCGGGTGCATTTGCTTTATCTCTGTTACTGATGGCGAGGGAAGACTTGCTAGCAAACCGGCATTTCCAAGCGTGCGTTAGTGCGATTGTTTCAGCTAGTTTCTGGCTTCGGTTCGTACGAACCGAGCACGGCGTGGCAATGTAATTGTGTGGTATCGCTTACAAGACGTCCGGCTGACGGTGGTTCGCGGGTCGTGCCTTCGAGGAGGCCGCACCGAATCCACCCATGCATCGACGGCACGGGGTACACGTACCGGGCGCGAGATAATAAATGTAACACGTTCACTTTTCCTTTCGCCGAGACGTTTGCGCACGTTTCGCTCCGTGGGCGCACCGAAAGCTCTGCGTCATCCGAGCAGGAAGGCACGGGAGGGAGGGTGAGTTTTTGCATACAATTGCGGCGTGTGCACCGTCCCTCTCCCTCCCCGATTGCCGACTGCACGGAAGGGCATCAAGTGTTCCACTCGGTACGCCTGTTCGTTGGATGCATCACCCTTAATTGCATGATGGAATAAAATAAAATAAAATTATTATGCTCCACTTCCTTTTCTAGTCGCGACGCTCATCTGGTTCGTCCTCCCGCGCTCAACCCTCGCTAATGCATGAGTATGCTTCGCGACGTGATTCTGCAGGGCTAAAAACTGAAAGTGACGCGTTCATTCCACCGTTGTTGCCGTGCGCGCGAACCACTTCCATTGCAGCGTTTGATTTGAATGTGCCGCTTTTTTTTTGCCCTCGCCTTCAACTGGTGTGCTTCGGTTCCGCATTTTCGCTCCCCGGTGGCAGATTTAATCTCATCCGGGACGCACTGTGCTGCGGCTGAAGGAGGGCCCCGCCGAGGGCCGCACAGCATTTTGGAGTGAGTGGTAAGGTTATGCAAACAGTGCTGGGGGTGCCCGGTGGGCCCCACCTCGTTGCCGTTTAAGAAATGGGTTTTCAAAATGTGAGCCACCCTTTGGTGATGGATTTTTCCGCGTATCTTAAGGGCTGAATGAAAATGTTTCTTGGTTTTTTAATTTACTGGAAAGCCACCTTTCCGGTGGTAAGGTGGTAAAAATGTTGCAGACAAATTTTTGCTCTGGTCGATTGTTTGGGAAAGTAGCACGGAGAAAAGTGCTTAAGACGAACAAGCGTTTATTTTAAGCTATACAAATTAAAAGCATGGTTTTCGTTCATGTGTGTGATTAATAATCATAAAAAATGTTTTTTGAATTACACAACGAGTAAAATGCAGTTTCATAACACCCAAAGGAAGAAAACTTCAAAGGAACATTGAGCGCCATATTGTTGTAGAATTTCATTGACTTATATTGTGATGATTGTGTTGCCTGTGTATATAAGCGATTACGAACTATTGTTGTGTTTATTATTGTTCTTATTAATCTCTTACAATTGATTTCGCGGTAAGCTTTTAATTAATTTTTACAAGACATTCCGTTGGGTACGCATTGATTTGAGTGTTTATTTATTTTTCTTCTATTGCAAATTTTCCATTCATTTCATTTTCATGTAACTTGATAGCCGTAGAACTGGCTCAATCAATAGCACATGTGAAATGCATTATTTTATGTCAATTTTGTTTTGAAGATAAAGATGGAAGGTGTTGAACTGTTAACATTCATGTTTATAAAATGTTGTCTACTTTCTGCGAAATCAGATTTGAAATAGGAAATAACTTAAAATTATAAAATATCAAACAAATATTAAGTAAAAGCTTTACCTTTCACATTCTTTACAGTCTTCTTTTTTCTATTAAACACAATCAAGATGGGACATTTAAGCAACCCGGTCTGACCGTAGCTACGAAAATTTTAAAAAAATGAGACAATTTGTTTACAGTGATTTGATACAAATAACTTAACATCTAAAAAAATAAATGCTTTATAAATTAAAATAATTAAAATTACTTCTTTTCAGCTATGAACTGACCGTTTAGTTATTTTTAGTTTAAAAATTGAGGCTGTTGTTGTTCATCAGTATGCAACTTCTCCATTAGGATAGTTTTTATAATTCATTTCAACATAATTCGTTAAATTTCCTCTGTAGTACAGAAAATGTATTCTTGTGTAGCAACGTAACGTAAACTTGGTCTTGAAGGTTATGATTATGAAGGCTATAGCGATCTATAAAATTTAAAAAAAAAACACATGTATTATTTAATGATCCCATGTTGTTTTCCACAGAACATAACCGTGCAACACTGTGGCACACATTCTACCGTATTCATCTTCAGTTTCAATAAGAAAAAAACCATTCTCACAACCCTTTAAAAATGTACCGTTTCGGGCGGAGATGTGTGTTGCTGCCCGTCATTGTTATGCTGCGCAGAACTGAATTCCACCGAATCACTTGTTCAAACTGACGTAAAAAAAAAAGAAAGGCTTTCCTTTTGTTAACGCCACTCACCCGGACGATCACCCATCGCTGTACAGTTTTAATTGTGCGCCGCGTTCTGAGTGATCGCTTGTTTTTGTTGTTATGCTTCTGATCGAGTGTGTGTGTGTGTGTCTGTATGATATGGGGTAAAAGCTCAACCCGATTCCACACAGCATCACACTGCACCGCGCCAGAAGCTAACGGATCTGCCACCGGCGGTGCTGGGAAAGAACCGATACAAAAGAACACAAAACAGGTGTCTTCCCGCAGGGCGCCCACTGGCAGCCGCGTTTCCATTCTTTTCCAGCGTTTCCCTTTTGGGCGCTCGGGCCGTGTCGTTGCGTTGTGGTAGCGGATGCTGGCAGGTCTCAAGAGGCCCGCAAGGTACGGCAGGATGATGGTGCTAAAGCATATTTAATCACCGAGCAGCACACTCTGTCCCGGGGGCCGCCCTATCTTCGGACGAATCATCAGAACGGGCGACACCGGGCGGGCGCACCGAGCCCCATCAGAACACCGGTAGCATCATTATCGGTTCGCGAAAGGGAACAGCGAAGGGTGCGAAAGGGCGATCAGGTCGGGACCGTGGTCCATGATTAACATAACTGTTTTACGCCACAGCAGATTATGGTAATCATTAGAACTAGTTTTTTACGATCGTGCGCTTAACCCGGCACTCGCCCATAATTCGCTTCCTTGCTGTCGCTTCGCTGCGATGGGAATCGTCGGGCCCAAACAGCGGAAACCGTGCTTAGAGCGCGCGGTCGGGATACGGCAGCAGCGAGTTCCACATAACCATTTTTTAAACATTACAAAAGAGTGGAGAAATGAAATTGAGCCGTTCCGTGGTGGGATGGAATTGGATCGAAGGGAAGCTCAAGTCAATGCGAAGGTAAGATGGGTAAGAAGCTTTCCTCTCGATTGTGTGTGTGCGTGTGTGTGTTTGTGGGGTAATGCATCGTTTTTCGGGAATGAAGTGGGGTCGGGCTGGCTTGCTTTAAATTTATGCCAGCATCCGCACATACCGGCTGACAATAGAAAGTGCCTTAGGGCCAGGTCAGCATCTAACCGCTGATGGCAGTAAAAGGGCTGAGCTTGACTTTCAAGCAGCTGAATCTGCTTAATTGTCCAGGTGTGTACGAGTGCGCTCAACGTCAACGTTGAACACTTTGTGCACTTGAAATTCTCAACCAAAGCCCCACTTTTGCATGGGAGGAAGGGAGAAAAGGTTAAAATAATTAACTCGTGAAAGCAGGAGCACACCACCGCAAGCGTATGTAGGCCATCCGGTGTGGACCCGGTGAATGGATAATGCGGTGTATAATCGAACGTAAATTACTGAACATTCCCTAAAACCGCTGGCGAGGAGGAGAAAAAAACGGTGGCCTCTTTCAATTAGGAGACACAGCGATGGTGCGAACGCGATGGCGAATCTCCGGTGATTGTCAATTAAATGGTGAATTTTTCCGCGCTTCGGGTTGTCATGAGAGAAGTTGAAAGACGCATGGAGGGTGGTTGTCAAAATTATGCGCAAAGAGACGATCTAGGATGGAACAGATTTTCTATTTCACCATCTTGCAAAGTGCGAAACCTAAACAGTCTGAAAATGGATGGAGAGAGAATGCAGTTAGTGTTTTTTTAATATTTCAATTTCCTAATTTTTAAGGTTAATGTTTAAACTGACAAGTAATCACAAAAGTAATTGAAACTATATCATTCATACCTGCTTATAATTTGATTAAAAAGTGATGGTTTGACTGTTGAAGTTGATGCTTGAATTTTGTATCTCCCTAAAGTTTTGTTTTTTAAATCACGTTAATTGCTTTAATGGTCACATATCTCTATTATTTTTATTTTTATTTTGTCAAAAGTTTGATGTGTTAAGTGCCCATTGTTTTGCTCTCAATATAATCATTCTGGTTTTTTTTTTAAATCATCACACGATGGTTTGTTTGTGAAAAGTTAAGTGTATTTAGTTAAGTTAAGTGTTCGTAATTAAGAAATTTCAAAAGCATATGCAAACAGTGACTTCATTTTTTTGTATCTCAGCACATAACCTACCAGTATATATTATAACTGCAAATTAGGAAGAAATATTCGGAAAGAAAACTAACAAAACTATAACTTTACATTGTAGTTTGAGCTTTATCGTTAACTTTATCCAATCAATTGAATTAAATTGATTGAAAGGTAGGGAAATATATACTGGATGCATCTACGCTAAGACCTAGCGTAACTTCAGCCAGACAAGTGCTGAAAAAATTCTTGTTTCATTCGACCTGTTCCATATCAGACCGCTGCCACAGGTATGCTTGGACTTGACTTCACAAGAAACATTACGTGAGAAGATCTCCTATAAATAATATCCAAGTGAGTTTTATGAATGACTTACAGTTTTCCATCGAGTTAATGATCATTAGAAACATTCATCAATTTCAGCATAGCCACCACAGTGTCACATTCCAAAAGCATAAAGACCACATTCAAGTCAATGCTTTATTCACACCTCGCGCATAAAAAACTGGCATTTCGATTGTTTTCAATTCAAGGTGTGACGAAGGTGTACACCCTCGCGCATGACTACGGTGCCAGGTCTGAATAGATAAGGCGGGAAAGATCTTTCACACAAAAGAGCAACAACTAGAAGCCGTCTCAAAACACCAATGAGGAAGGAGCACTTTTCACCAAGTCGTCTAGTTGTGGTTGGATGGTTATGAAATATGCTAATTACGATCGAGATAGCGCCACCATGAAAGCCCCCTTTAGCCAGCGGGTCGTTGGGCGTCCATCTGCGGGATTCGATTTCACTTGCCAGCGACGCGACGCGCCCGAAGACGCCGAACCGTTTTTTGCTCCAGGCAAAACCACGCCAAAGACCAATTGTTCGGTCATTACGGGTTCGGTTTAGGGTACAGACGTTTGCTTGCCTACGGGCTCCGCGTCCCGAACCCCGATTGTTTCGCTCCGATAGTGATGCCCGCGTTTGCCGAACAATTGGAGCATCCACCCTATCGGCGTACTTCATGCGGCAGGCCACACCGGGTTTCTTAGCCCTTCTGTCGGCGTGGTGGCGTCTTTTTTTTGCAAACAATGGAAAGTGCACCGGAAGTTGCATAAAAACAATGCGCGTTCTCTTACCAACCTCCACCCCCCCCCCCCCCCCCCCCCCCCCCCCCCCTCCCTCCCCGCTTTGGAACGATTATTTGCCTTGAGTGGGTGAAAGTGAACTCATCGTGTGGGAGGATTTAAGGCCCAGGCCCAAGGAAATGCTTTCTGGAAAAGGTGAATCAATGCAGAGGAGCAAAAGCGTGCGTTAACCTTTCGTCTTGGAAGTTGGATAGTTCTGAGATTTTTACTGTAAAAATAGCTACAGAATACACCCAAAAAGACAAAACAAGAATCCATCATCTATTTTTGTGAGGTTCTTTGAGTGGGAAAAAAGTGACACCAACGTCCACCGAACTTCAGGTTTCGTCCAAACGAGAGTTCAAATTTTCAGCAATAAATTCACCCCCGGCAAGATTTACCGACTGTGCGCTTGGCTCGCCGGTGACAGCCAGAACAAATGATGTTTGGATTTGGAGGAATTCCCGCTCGTCCGGCTTCTTGCTTGTAACAGAATCTTTGACTTTTATTTTGGCTAGATAACCTTACTTCCAGCCCGCAGATTCTTTGTTTCACTGACCCCTACCCTTGGAGGAGAATGGATCAAAATAATGGATTGTCTTATGTAAATGTTTCCCGTGGGGCAACTCTGTAATTGGTGACTGGTGTAACGGTTTTCTCGGATGATGGTGATGGCCTTAGGATAGACTGTTATCTGTTAGCTGATATCGTGTCTTCCCGTGGATTTACGATTTACTTCTCGATTTTACAAGCGGGGAAATATTTATTCTTTTCTACAGAACTGGAAGTTATCTTTCCAGCTGGAATTTTTCTTCTGCTTTTGTTGGAGGTATGCTCGTTAATTAATTAATGAGCGATTTAGGTAATCAAAGAATCATTAGGCTTAATTGTTCTTGGTACAATCTGTTTTGTGGAGAAGAAAGGTTGGTATTTAAGTAAGATAATTTTAATTTTTGTTCATTTTTATAGCGCTCAATAGAAGAAACGGAAATTTAATCTTTAATCTTCTAGAGAGGTTAACAGCCCAGAGGTGCTGCTTCGCCAGGGATACGGATTCAACCTTGAAAGTAACGCAAAAGGTATTAAAAACTGCTCATCCCATGGCTGATATTTGCCGGAAATATGAATTTCATGTGGGTACGTTCGCATATGCAAATGAAAAGCTTCCACAAACCGAACCCAAAAGAACGGAAATACATTTTTTCTCCTCCAAACATTCCATTCCATTGCGTGGTGCCTAGCGAAGCGTGAGATTTTTACTACCGCCGTGCAGGTCTGGGTGGCCTCATCGTTCTGTGAAGGATGATATCAGGAGGCAGGACAGGATGACGGGAAAGACATCGAAAACTAACGATAGTTTTTTCCGTCCGTTCGGGTAACGCAAGCGAGCCATAAAGGTTAGGTTTTTGTTTGTGCAAATGATTGGAAAATCACGACCAAGATGTGCCAAGAGCAATGATAAATGATGCCGCGATTGGGAAAGGCGTGGTGGGAAGGAAATGTAATCAAATAAAATTGAAAAGAAACGTAACCCTGTCCAAACACATGCGCACGGCAGGTGAAATGATCATGACAGCTCGATCTGGACGGAACGATCGATAAGGGAGGGCGAATGAAAATGTCGGCTGGAAAAAGCAGTGAGTCAATGTGAAGCTCTTAAAGGGAATAAGGAAACCTCCCAAAAAGCCCAAGTCTTCCAGTTAACATCACCAAAAAAAAAGCGTCACAACCGATGATCGCTAGATTTCCGACGGCGGACAACGGGGAAGGAACCAGAGATGTGACACACAAGCGTGCGAGCGTTTGGCACAGGAAGAAGCAATTAACTATCGTCTCTAGTTTTTCCACCGTTCATTTCGTCACCGTTCCGGTGCGGTCCAAACAAGCTGACAGGTCTTCGGGCTGATGAACTGATCATACGCGGGAACCGTAGCGGAATTGGCTCTCTCGCTGCGTTGACGTTTGACGGCGTTTCGATTGACCGTCCATCTCGGAGTCTCTCCTCATCGGGTTGTGCATTGGGTGTGGTGTAATTTGCTTTTTCTCCCTATCCTCTCACGCATCATGATGATCGTTCAATTGCACTAGCTTGCCCAGAGCCTTATCTAGAGGAGGGTTTCTTCCTCTACCTCGCCTCGTGGCTAAAGACTAAGCTGTGCAAACAATGGGAAAGCTTCGCGGCACTAGACGGCGTGTGAAGAAATGGAACTAAGAAAGAGGTAAGGCCACCAACCCTCAAACAAATGAAAGGGCTTAGGCAGCCGACCACAAGCGGGAAGGTTCATCACTGTCACTACCGATGTCGATGGCATACCCTGTTTCCTCTTGCGCTCGTTGGGCTTTGCATTTCTGCTGGTAGGAATTTTATAGCCCCGCTGCTCGATGGCCGGTAATTTCCGGTTTCGGGAAAAATGTATGTCCAATGGAACTGGGCCCGTCGGAAGGGAGGGCAGAAGGGCATTGAAATAGAAGCTTAGTTTTCTCGCGCGTTCATTTCCCAGCCAAGAGGTGGATTTTTTTTGCTTTTATCCATCGTGCGCTCAGTATCGTTGGAGATGGATGGGCTTAACATAACCTTACCCGTTGTGTTTTTTGTTTTGTTTCTCCCAACTCGTTCATTTGCAAGATTGGCACAAACGCTTGCTTTTACGACGCAGCAGTAACACTCACACTCACCGAAGACCGTATGCAGACGAGGGCAGCTCCCGGAACTTTATTGTGCCATCGAGGCGTGAGTGAAGTTTGATTGATTTGTAGACCTCCCTTTCGGGTAATCAAATGCCGATGCCGATAAAAGAAATCCTCTAAATTGGCTTTAGCTAAGCCGTGCCGGATTGTGGTCTCCTCCCGCAAGATAAGCTCACTGCGGTTGGGCTATGCAATTTTCGGTTGCACGGATGGTGTTTGATCGAAGCAGTTGCGCCGGATTTTGTGGTGCACCGCCGGTGGCAGAAAATAGTTGCAAAAGGAAAGGAGGACAGAGATTGCCGCTCGATAAGTCATTGCCAATTCAAATGATCCCGCAGTTGGAGCGGAAAATAGTTTCAAACGGGCAGGTGAGAAGGGGTGCAAGTTTATCCACACCATTACTTCGACGCAAACGGTTGGAGAAGGCTTAAGAGATGACGCTTAGGTGAACGAATGGAGAGAAAAGACCGGGTGCAGGGCTTCAGATGGGCACCGGAAGCAATAAAACTATTTGTGCTGAATACATGAGCAGTGTTGCGGTTTATTCAATGAAAGTGTTTTTTTTTTTATTTCCCTTTAAAAAAGGTTGTTGAATAGGTGTTTTAGTTTCATTTTCCAAAACATCTTGGGCCGGCTCGGTGGTCCAGTGGTAACGGCGTAGGGCTGTCAAAAGGCCCGTCGCCGGTTCGAATCTCATTCGGACCACTACCGCCCCCCATACGCAGGATTGACTATCTTGCTATGGGTACACTTAATCACAACCCCCCATACGCAGGATTTACAATCTTGATATGGACGGGGGTACACTTAGTCACACAATACGGCCTGGCCGTCACTACAGAACAAAAAAAAACATCTTCAATATGATTAAACTTTTCTCCTTATTCTATTTGGTATAATTTATTCCTTATAACTATCTCTTACTATGAACATATGTGATACTGCTATCTCGACAAAGATAAGAAAATTTTAAAATCACACTGATCGAGGACATCATTGAGCTGTCGTCAAATTAGCTGCAGATAAATTTTTATCCAAATTTTATCATTGTGTCATCTACACGAAAGTGAAAATTTGTCTAGCAGTTTCCCTAAAGGAGAAGACACCAAGAATTTATGCATCGACTTTCCAAGGTCTCAAGTTAAAGAAGGTACTGCAATCATTACCATATACTGACAGTAGCTTTTGGAGCTATTAACAATTTTCAGAGTTTTTCTAGTGTTTCTAGTTATAGAGAGTTATTCTCCTTTTTCTGAATCTTCAAATCACTGGCGTACTTTTCTGCTGGTAATATTGTCTAGATATTGTTGGTATAATTTAACGTTAACGTTGATGCTGTTATGCATGCTTCTACTCTAAGGAACAACCGTTGTGAGTAGCGATATCCAATTGATAAATGCCTTAAACCCTTAAATGCCTTAAATAATGATGTGCAGTACTGCAAGCTTCTTCTGCTTGTGCAGCGATATTTGAAAAGAAATAGTAAAGTCTGTGCTACCACACCTTTGTCGGTCACGAGATACATTAATTTTTTTTCTTAAACCATAAAAAAGTAATACTCCAGCTCTGCAAAGGTATTTCTGTTTGAACGCATCATCGACACGCGCAGTACTTAAAAAACAATTACCACACACGAACATGAGCCATTCACCATCCTCCATTTGCATGTACGTGCTAAACGCGAAATCTGCTGATGTGTTTCTGTTTGATCGAACAGATCAAACAAGCTCCACAAAAAGACGGAGAGTGGCAGACACGAGCGTTCCCCCAAAAAAGGGAAATCAACCTCCAGCAACCTCTGGCTTCCACGATCGATGCCCGGAGGCACTCTACTTTTGATCACGATGCTTCTCTTGCGATGCGTACTTCCCTGCCGGGGTTTTGCCGCGATGACCCATTTCTTTCGGAAGAGGATAGGTAAGCTTCTTCGAATGGTTCGAAACGCAAGGGAAAACCGGCTCAGACCACTCACAGGGTGAGACTCGGTCGGAGATTCTCGGCCCATCCGGCCGCCCAGTTTGGACCCGGAAAGTAGCACACAAGCTGAGTGAGTGAGGCAGTGGCGGTTATGAGTCGTTATCTTCCAGGGCGCGGGCGACCGAGTTCAACCGTTTTACGATGCATCTCGGAACGGCTTAACCGGTGACCTCTATTTGAGGTTATGACGGGGGATTAGGTTCGTTTGCTTCTCACTCGTCGCCGTCCACCGTGACTTTGAAGCTGGCGATGGAGTCACACCGAGCCGTTGCCATATGTCTCGTATGACTTCATTTCGTTACAGTTCGCTAGCGGTCTGCAATGTGGGGTTGAAAACCGGTTCCTAAATGTGATGTGCTTCCTGCCAGTGACTCACAGCCCTCCTGCCAGGCGGCAACAGGCGTAGGAAAGGGGATCTCAGATCGATTGCTCTATCGGACAGGGTTTGAGTGGGTTGATTAAAATTGCACAGACCTTTCTACTCTTTCGCTTCAGCCTTTTTTACTGTGCGAAAGCTGCGGGAAAAGTAACTTCTTACACGGCTGGAGAGGAAGTTTTGTTTAGATAGCGCAGTTTATTTACTTTAGAACTCGAAGCAAACCAAGGGCGTACCAATATCAGGTGCGGTCAAGCAGGGCAAACCAAGTGGTCCGTAATCAAAAAAGGAAGCTAGAATTGGCATTCCCCGAAGCAGGGACCGGGAAGATCGAAATCGAAGATTGCACGAACAATCTCAACTATTTCCAGCTGCTGGATTAGCAAAGCTATGCGGTTTGTTTTTCGAGTGAGGCGAAGGACGGGCAGAGGCGAAGAAATGGCAGAAGGATGCCTTTTCATTAGGCTAAAGCATTTGCATTTTCGTTTCGCATCTTCGGCCCAAGAGGGCCGAAGAATGTGGAGTAGCAAGTTTGGAGAACTTCTTCAGCAGGTCGGCCCCTATGTGACCAGGTTCCGTGGTTTGGACTGTGTGTTTAAGTGTGTGTAACATCATCCGTTTCCTGCCTCTCCCGGTATGTTTTTCCCCCTTACCAGCAAGCCACCGCATGTGTTAATAAATGGCGCTCCGTGTTAATAAACGAAAACCGGAGAAGCATAGTTTTGATTAACGAGTCCGTGCCACAACCTTCCCTCGGGCTGTCGGTTCTATAACGGAGCTTTTGGTTGTTGTTGCTCGGTTTTCGAGCCGTTTTTTCGAGCGAGAGCGCCAGCTGACGCAAGTTAAAGAGCAACAGTTTTCGGAACTAGAGCTTGTGCAATCGTAGCACAGTGCGGAATTTTCATCCCTTCAAACACTTTTCAAGTAGCAAACGGCTACAGCATAGGACCGGTTTTTTTTTCGTGTTTTTAAAAGCTGCCATGCAGGGGCGCTGTGCTGCAGTGCACTGAATGGGAAGATGGTTGTGGGTTTTGCATTGCGGCGATTAGAGGCCAAGCGATGCGGAAATGCTGTGTAGTGTCGTTGGCGAGTGCGATCCTCACATTTTGCCACCGAAAGTAGGTCGATTACGGTATTGGGATTGGGTGTCGAATGGTGTCAGGATGGGTGGTGTCGTTCCATGGTTTGAGGAGACACGGTGTGGTTGAGCGCTGATGGAAACAGTGGAAGGAAGGGGGTATTGGTAAATGTGCATTTTGTTCATGTTTGCATTGCCCTACTGCAAGGGAGGGAAGGGAGTTCGTTGTTAGGACATGGAATTAATATGTGAAAGGAACTTACCTTCTGCCAAATAAGTAGTAACACAAACAATTAATCAATTATTTAAATTTAATAAATAAGTCCCTATTTAGGCAATACACTTCTTCGAACGAACAATCCAATAATCGGAACACTTTTTGGCCTTCGAACTTTGGAGTTTTCTTGCGAATTATTGGTCATATCTTTAATGCTCTCAAAAAGGGTTCCATGAAGTTGAAGTTTGAGTTTTGGAAACAGGAAAAAGTCTCACTGGCACTAGAGAGTTCAGTGGTTGTTCAATGCATTTTGTTAAATTTTTGTTCAAAACTCATTCAAAACCTGCAAAACCCTAACTGTAGTTTCGCTACAAATTTGATCTTTGTGGACAAAAATTCTCTCTTTAACGTATTATAACGCCAAATCTTATATTCTTCATTGACGGTTTGGCCCTCCGGAAAGAATGTTGAATGAACAACGCTACAAAAAAATGTTGAATTTTAAAAAAGGTCATCATTTTGATTTACGATTTGCATTGACACGGTTTTTTATCGATTTCGGTTCATATATGATTTCTTGCCATTTGCCATTGATGGTGGTTGACTTGTTTGCATGTCGTACTCGAAAACTCATGTCTCGTCTCCATTTATGATGAATTATCTAGATAAAAATAAATTCTATACACGTTGGATCGGAATTTACGCGTTCAAGCATGTCTTAAGCTTCCTTAATGCTATTCACTTTTTGAAAAAAATTTAAAATTTTACAAAATTAGAATTAAAAAGCAGCTGTTTGAACAGAATTTACTGAGTACAGTCAAATTGGATGTACTGGCTACAAGTATTAAATTTTTATATTTTTTCTTTTTTTCAGGTAAGCTTCTGCATAGTTTTCGAGATTTGTTATATTTTTATGTAAGTATGTCATATCTACGGCGTTGCTTCCTAAGGCTACCAAAGCTGATTCATCAAAGCCTATGCAAGGTTAAATGAAATTCTGAAGTGTTGCATACTTTTAATAAAAAATAAAGGATCAAATATCATACTCATGTCTAGGGTTACTCTATAATGGCAATGGATAAGCACAAATGAAAAAATCATTCTATGCTGAAAATCATTCCAGTGGATAGTAAAATCATACTATAAAAAGGAAAAAAAAACAGTTCAGAAGTCAGAGATTGAACAGCATAAATCATAGCAAAGTGGCTTGGTGTGTGTACCTCGGCGTCTCTTAATTCGTATCTCTAAATGTTATCTTAGAAGAACAACATTAGCTAAGCGTAAAAATGCAAATAACCTGTTTCATAGCAAAGCAAAAACACACAGTTTATTGCATTCGTCATGTTTGATGAATATCGTGCTTAAGAGCACGTTTTACAATTAGTCCCATAAATCGGCAGCACACGGAACGTTGCCGTCCAGCATCCTCCCCCCATTTTGCCGACCGGTTCATGTTTTGCTCACCGTGCAAAAAGCAGTTTCAACAGTTGATGCAATTTCGCCAACTCGTGTACTGCGGGTGCCGTTGCGCAGAAATGTTCCCGGATGTTGGACGCACGGTCGTGCGGAAGGTGTGATCTACACCGGCGAGCAACGCGAAAAAGCATCATCCATCGAGGAGAGGGCGATGCCACCGTCAACTGGACCGGCGTGTGCATTAATCAATGAGCAAACAAAAGGCTTTACGCTCTCGCACCGAACGAAGTGGCCACCGTTAATGTGCTGCTAACGTTTGGGACAGAGTGTTTTTTTTTTTTGTTGGTTCTTTTCCAAAACAACATAAACTTCCGATTTTGCAAATGGACAGGGCTGCTGGTGATGCAAGTGCGCGAACGCCATTTCGTCGGCTGGCGGGAAACGTTTTCTCACCATCAATCTAACTTCTGGAAGCTGTTCGTGCGAATATAGGAGTTCGTTTTAGTTTGTTTTTTTGTTTTGCATTGGCAGTGGAGATTATGAAGGGTTCTTTTGGTTGATTTTGAGAGAACTTAAACGTCGCATCAAAGATTAGGTCAAATAAAGCTCTTGTCAAAAAAAAGAAGCTTGTTGCAATATAGGAACTCAAAAGCCCAAAATTCTCCAATTATCTAGATAAAAATAAAATGTTAAAAATACTACTGCACCCATATTGAAGTCGCCCCCGCAAAACCCTGCAATCAAATCTTTCCACCCAGAACAATGTTTACGCTTTGCAGATATTTCCCGCTTTGGCGAGAGCATACCGCGTGTTGACTTTGCTCGTTCGCTGCTACTGCGTTCGGCAAAGTGTACACTGTTCCTAGAATCGCGAAAAGTTATCACCTTCCAACCCGATTGGACGCTCCGAGCGGCTCCCTTCACGGCCTAAGCGCGTCCCGATGAAAGGTAACTAAATTTGAAGTTTGTGCCACCTTGATTTACTACCCTCGCCTCGCTAGCGATTGCAGCTGTGGCACTCTATCTATCTGACCATGTCGTCGTCCTCGCGAACGTGAGCAGAGGTGAGAAGTTGAGTATTCCACCGTGCTGGTGCGAAACCCTTGGAACGGCCCCGGTCAAATCGGGTACGGTGTTGTAAAACATTATTCTCTCTCTCGATTGCCGTGGATAAGAGTTGCAGCACAGAACGTTCTGCTGCAACCGCAAGAAGCTGCACGATTTGTATGTTTTTGCATGTGTTTTTTTTTATTAGCAACTAACCCACCTTGGGCAACGATGCTGCAAAAGTTGGGGTACAAATTGTCAAAAACTTTTGCATGTCGGGTCGTTATCAGTAAGCGGGTGGTGAAAATGTTTTTAGCTAAATTAATGCTTGCACAGGCAAGTTCTGGACGGCGGGGCTAGTTTCTGTGTTTGCTACGTGATGCGATTAAGCTGCTGAGGTTCGTGGTGCGGGTTTTTGAAAGAGGATAAGTTTAAAATTGTTCACGCAAGTACAGGGGAAAACGTGAAAATAAATGTTCTGGTGTCACATGGTGTGAAGCGCTAATTGAGAGTAAAAATATGTTTTGCCTTATTGTAAAGTCAGTTTTTCCTCTAAAGATAAATTTACTGCAACGACAATCGGTAATTTGTGTTTATAATAATCTTTATAAAATATAATATTAAAAATACTTTCTTTTTTATGTGGGTAGTATTCTTATTGCATTTTTTTTTTTATTTTTGTGTTGTAAGCTGTAGTGGGTCTTACGCACCAAAAAGGTTAAATCAAAAATTGTGAAGGATGAAATGCTCTCAAGCGCATAAGTTTAAGCAATGTTTAATGTTTTATAAAAAAGTAATAAAAGTTACTTTTCTGCATATTGAAAAATGTATTTAAAATTTATATTAAATAATAATAATACAGTAATCAGCAAATTGTTTAAAAAATACAACTAAAGTATAATAATCTGTAGTCGATTCTGATCGGCTTTCAATAATAAGTCATTAATTTCTTAGTTAAAGTCATATAATAGTTAAAGTGTTATCTACATCATTCAAATTATTTCTTTTAATCCCAATTATCTTAAGCCACATCTAAATATAATGATAAGCAATGCACCTCAGAATTACTCCCCTAATGACTTATTTCGGTAACAAGGAAAATAAAAAAACTGCTAAGCGTAGAGTGGTCGCAACGTTATTTAGATAAAAACACAGTTTTAAAGCATAATGGCAGTACTGAGCCATACACAGACAGTTTATTGAAATGATAAGTTCATTAAAGCACACAAATCAAACGTTCATGACACAGTATTCCAACCGTATCTAGTTCACTCTTGTTTTCCTCAAACGACATGATAATTATATTAAATAACGCTGTGACAGTATGCACAAATTGACATTTTCGTCGTTTTGAATTGCAAATCATTAGCTAGTTTTTTTTTCGAATCACCATTCAACTCGTTTCGACTCCGTACCGACCTCCGCCGCCTGCACGAGCCGAGCTCGAGCCGTTCATAATTAGTCCATTAGAGTCACCTGGTTTAAAAAAGAAATCAAACGAGCTAAACCTGCGACAGGCGACTACGTGTGCGCGAGTGTGAGTGTGTGCCTCAATGGCCCCTTTGCTGCCTGTTGCTCAATCTGGTTTGGTGTGTTTGATGCATGTGCAAGGAGCATGCACCGGGGGCGCGTACCCGTGGTTGCAATCGCTTGCGACGAATGCCGCTGCTGCCCAGCAAACACTAGCCAAGTAGAAGGAAAACGACTCGCGCCACCAGCACAACCTCCACCAGAGCTGCCCATGAAACTGCAGCCAAATGCAGTTCGGTAGCTTAGTCAACGGTCAAAACTTTGCTGGTGCTGTCTTTTTTTAATTTATATTGCAAAATGTGTACGCGCTTTATTAGCATAAATCATGCCACCCTGCCATGGTGGAGGACTCTCGCTGCCCGGCACTATTGCCGCGCCGCATTGTGGCCCCGTATGTTCAGCTGCCGGACTGGAAGCTGGTTTGAAGCTTTTCCTTGCACTGGTGAGTCAGTTTTGCGGCGAGCACTGCGAAAGAACAACGACGGACTACTCGGGTGTGACATTTTATACGGTGGCCAGGCTTGCACGGCCATTCTGAAATGGTGTTTGTGCGTGTGGTTTTTTGTATTTCCTGAAACCACCTAACCCAAATGCGACAAAACTTAAATAATCATTGGATGCGTTGGGGTTGTAGCGATTGAACGGTGGGTGAAGGCAAGCCTGTCACGCAAAACCGGCTTGAGATGAAAGGAATATTGATGAATGACAGTTGGCGGTGTTGGTAGCTAACGACACGAACAACATTTGCAATTGATTCTATTATATTATCACTTGTTCTTTGTCAGTTAAGCAACCACTTTCGATAGAAATTTTTACTATTTTTCGATATGGGATGCGTTTTGTTTATTGCTTTTATTTTAATGTTCTTAGTGGTGCGGACCTTCATAATTTATTTTGCAAATTTAAAGTAAGTCTATGATTTTTCTTTTATTGACATGTGTTTTACTGGTTCTTTTTTAATTTTTTTTATTGTAGCTTCCAGTCCATTGTTTTAGAGTAAAAGTACATCGCTTCTTTTATTACTTTAAACTATATTTAACTGCTTTTTTTGTTACTTTTAACTCTATTTGTTGTTTTGTTTCTGGTGATCATTAAGTTTACTGAGATACTTTTACATTTGGAAAGCATTATTTTAGACATCCTACACACATTATTCGTTACAATATTTCATTTTCAGTTAAAACATTTTTCTGTCCACCAATATAATGTTTGACGCGCCAAAATAATGTTCAAAGAGGGTTTTCAATGAATAAGTTATTTTCATTTGGTTTTTGTTGGGTATTTAAAAAAATAAAATCTTTTTTAAAGAATATATCTGAACCAATTAAGGCTAACATTTCGCTTCACTACGCTTTGACTTTTTTTATAAGAGCTTAGTAAACTGTTTAAATGTATATTTTCAGCCGAAACGTTTTGATAAAGAGTACTTTGAAAGCTTCTTTTAAAATTTTAACGCTATGCATACGGCCGTTACAACGGAATTTGTTTTTCTTTTTAGTATATTTTTTTATAATGGTATTTTTTATTTGACACACACCCGATCATCGAGTCAACGGCTCGATACCTTGCCCCCAAAATAAGCTTTAAAAACCATTTCGAGAGCCTTTTTTTCCACGCAACTTTTTGCAAGCTAAACACGTGACACGAATATTTCATTCCACCGCTCAATTATTCATCAGCGTGCAGCGTGCTGCGGCTTAGCCAATGTTCCGGGCCGGGGTTTTTCATTTCCGGCGTGTCCCAATCCATCGCGCCATCGTGCACTATTAACCTCACCGATTCACCCCATCCCGATCGACCATGCTGCAGCTACCGCTGGTTAGCAAGGTGGTGTGAACAGGCGTTGAAAAATGTATTGTACCACCGTGGTAAAGTTCGCAAAAAAAAACGAACGCGCCGTACGACCGCGTGGCAACGGCAAGCGCGAAGGGGTTGAAATAAAAATGGCAACACATGCCGGCAATGATGATATGCCGAGCCGGTGGCATCATGCCCGCTTACTCCGGTACCGAAATTCCATGTTTAGTAATTAAGTCATTTCCGGAATTATTCCATTATCCACCGCCAGCCATTGCAAACGGACGGACGGTTCACGGACGGACGGTGGCGCAGACCCAATCGAGGGTCGGACCCCCCTGGAATCTGTGGGTATGATTTCACACCGACACGGCCTGTCAGACGGCATGTGTCTCTGCCTTTTTTTTTTGTCTTCGCCCCGCCAACGGATAAATGTAGAAATTTTATAGATCGTCCAAAAAGCGAGTGAAAAAATCGGCAACATTTCGACATAGTGTGAATTTTCATCGCCGGCGACTCGCATGGCACATACCCAGTCACCCAGTTCGTGAGTGATTTATGAGTCGATTTTTTTGTTTTCGTTGTTTGTGCCGACCAGCCGTACAGGTTGGCACTGCCCTGCACACCACCTGTCGGCCGGCGATGTGTAAATGGGGTGGAAAAGCCGGTGCAACTGAAGCGCTGATGGTGAGAACCGAAAGCACGCTGAAAGTTATCAATCCGGCTGGTTTGACACGGGTGGAAAAGGCGGGAAATGGAAATGCTGGGTGAATAATTTGGAACATTATTTTGTGTTTTTTTTTTCTTTGCCTTTCACTAGTGTACGGCGGAAAGGAAGTAAGTCATTTAACTGGCGCTGATTAGGAGAAATAAGAAATTTAATCAGCTGTTCATCTGGCATGTGTGGCTGGTGTAGTATTCGTTCAGTTTCACTTCTTTTTTTTCTTTTAATATGCTTTAATTCATTTTGTGTCAGCAAAAGGGCTGCATTCAATTGCAATTTAATGTTAAACTTATGAGTGTAGGATGACAATATTAACATGGAGAATAAGATGGGACAGTTTTCACATAAAAAATCATTACTAGTTGAATTCTATCATTACTCTGGCTTGTATTCTAAAAACAAAAACATTAGGGTTAGCGTAGGGACCAAATCACATTTCGTATTTGTAAAATAATTTACAACTTTCGTGATTGCAGTTTACAGATAAATTCGCGATAGTTCGCATTTTTAAATAAAAAATGTCTTACAAAGACACGAAATATGATTTTCGTCAAATTAACTGGTAGAATAAGTTAAGTTTTTTCAAAGCAGTTTTTGCGGAATCTGTAAACAATGTTCGGGATGTTATTGAAACTGGCTTTTTTGCATAAAGCTGTGTTTCGAATATCGAAATTATCAACCATTATCATATATTTCTCCTATGCACTAAAATCGTATAGAATTGCTGAAAACTTGTATGAGAAGATGCAAAAAAATCGGATTATTGTTTATTTTTTTACTGTTGAGGAATTTGTGATGGAATTTATGTATTTTATGCACATGTGTATGAACGAAACTTTGGTTTTGTTTGTAAGCATACTGCTTAAAGAGAATTGTAGCTTCTAAATGTCCAAAACAACTAATTATTAAAAGTATTGATTTTTCAATGCCGAGTTATGTAAGATACTAATCAAAAGCTGTTTGATGATAAAAAAACATGTTTGAGTTTTGAAACAAAAAGATAAATCCATTCACCGTGGCTGGGTCCCTTATCGGCTTTGAGCTGCTTCTGGATTGGTGAGAAATTTGAAGCTGGAGTTTTATTGATGGATTAATTTTTTCCTTATGAAACATACAATCATTACTATTTTTCTATTTTCCTATGATACTGCATGTGATTGCTTTCCAAAATCGAAAGACTCGTCAAGCGCACTTATTTCCTCTTTCTTAATCGTTAAATAAAAACGTCAAATTTGAAATTGACCACGCAAAAAAGACGTGAATACCCTTTCTCACTCATACCGACTTGCCGGAAAGGTCAGTACAGGAAGCAGGTGAGAAAAGCGTATCACACCTGCGAAAGGTAACACCGAACAGTGTGCACCCATGAACCCACCGCGAAAGACGGAAAGCAGATTAACGGCGGAATAAAAGTAAAAGTGAAACTCTATTAACCTTCTCACCTGAGTCACGAAAGATACGCCGATTGTACATCGTGGACACGATCCAGCGTTACGATCTTTTTTCGGAATTGGCTGTAAATCTGTGCCCTCGCCATTTGGTGCCGATTTCATCCCCCTGGCACTGTCCAGGGTTTACTTGCCTAAAATCAAACCAATGGTCTCAACGACTCAAAGTGTTGGCTTTCTTCGTTAAATTCCAGAGCGTGCCCACAATTCAATCATCCGCCATTGTGTGTGTGTGTGTTTGAAGTTTGTTAGTGTGCACGAGTTCGATTTATTTCCTTTACCTAATGGACCCATCGGTCCGTCAGCTCACCGGCCGTCGCTGCGGTTTTGCAGCAAAGCGAGTATATCCGGCAATCTTGCGGGCATGTTTTTCCGTGCGCTCCAACACTTTGATAAGCGACTGTAAACGGTTTGACAGATTTCACCGCCTCCTTTGAAACCGGGTGTTTGCGAAACGGAGCCGCGAGCGTGAAGATGCGCTTATCGAAAGGGAAAACGATCGGTGGCGTTTCGCAAATGCAACCGGATGCGCTTTCACGATGGCTGATGGTGGACCTTGTGGCATTTTAACACTCACGCCCGCAAAACAATGCACTTTGGGGTGGTGGTGCATCAATCATCGGAGCCACCTGGCAGCCGGCCAGGTAGCGTGTCGGTGATGAGGTGCAAAAACCACGTAGCATTGTTTGATTAGCAAAGGTATCTTCATTATGCCGCCGTGTTGTTGTGGGACGTCTTCATACAAATCTGAAGAAATCTGTAGAAGAAAAAAACAACTTTAATTGTAAAACTTTGTTGAATCTAACCGGGAATGTCAGGTGGACGATTGAGATTGATTGATTTATTTAGTATGATTAATGGCATGGGGATAACTTAATGATTCTTATTTCAAACTGTGTAATGCTTAGCATTGCTTCAATTAAAGTTAACAGTTGGGATATTTTTTTTTTGTAAGACGCCTGCAGATGTTACTCAACACGTAAGGCTGTGTCATAAGGTTCAAAATGTGCGTTTTTGCACGAAAAAACTGTTTTCTTGATAATTACAACTGAAGAACGTGCTCATCTGCCTACCGTAGAAAGGAAAACAATTAGTATGTTAGTTATGTTTTATCTGTTGGTTGTTGTTGTTAACACAAAAAAACCGTTAAGTTGTACGTGAATGTTTTTAGAACCATTACGTCATCAGCGGTAAATGATTCATCCCTCTAAAAGTAATTTACATCACTTTAATGTTTTTTTTCTTTCAACGAAAGATTTAAAATTCATTTGCTCTAAAATTGTGAAAGTTAGAAGTACTTTGACATGAATATTTATCAAACATTTCTAAACGCCACTACATTTTCTCTGGCTTTCATAGCAACTCAGCGCTTCGGCTAATTTTGATAATAGCTTCACCTGCATTGTACTGCATTAGCGCCGGTAAAGGGTCGTGGTGAAGGTGATAGTGTACACTGCGTAATCACACTAATGACTGTCGGCAGCGTTTTTTAGTGACCCTTGGAGTGACATGATTGTACAGAGAAGATTTTCTCTTTCAACTATTCAGGGAAGAGTGTAAGCTTTGCTTGACCTGGGAAGAGAATCGATAGGGACAGTCGTGATAAGGCTTGAGTGGTGTTTTATCTTTCTCGGTGGAAGGTTTCAAAGTTGATAAGTAGCTTACGTGGGGTTGAGTTATGAGTATGAAGCAAAACAAAATGTTAATGTAACGAAGCCATTTCTAAATAAAGCAATGCAGTCTCCATTTCTTTTGTTAACGTAATAGTGCTAATATTTTGTTATTCAATCATTTAAATAAATAAAAATGTTTTTCAACCAATTAAATGAAAAAAATAGTTAAAAAATAAGTCAGCGTTGCAAATGATTGTAAAGAAAAAAATATTTAAATGTTTATTCAGCATCAGTTATGATTGTACATAAGTGCGCTTAAAGGGTTGTTCATGTTCGATATGTGTGTAGTTAAATCATGTTCGATATGTGTGTAGGTTAAATTCCAGTTTTCGTGATTAAAATTAAAATTTTAATTTTTAAAATTGTGAATTAAAAAAATTAACCTTAGCATTACGATTAACAATAGGTTGACCAGTAGAATGGGTTATGTTTCAATGAAAATATGAAGAATAAAATACTTTACAATATTTCACGCTAGGTGACTTCGTATACCTTATAAGCAATTTAACGTTTAGACTATACATCGAAATTATCGTATTATATTTTACTTCTAAAATATACTACTTTCTATACTTTCACCAAATACAATAGATGGTAAAGTTTAAGTTTTATTATTTAAATAATCGAATTGTTTAACATTAAAAATCATTTGACTCCTTACATTTATTATTTTTTTCAACTGGATTTTAAAGAGCCAAATTGAGAATGTTTCAAGAAAAAACAAAACAATTCAAAATACGCAAGTTTTGATGAAACAACGTATCCTAGCAATTTCTCCCATGTTGGTTGGCTCACTAAGCGCAGAGCAAAGTATGTAGAACCAATTTCTCAGAATGCGATTGAACAAACGGTAGAAGATAGTGTTGAGATAGCACGAAGTAGATCCTATAGGATAAACGCGAACAGTGTCAATCGAGCATATAAGAGAGAAGCAGCGCAGGGCCGGAAGGACGAGATAGGGCTCTCTTCAAAGTGTGAAACAGCCAGAACAAGACGCGTTTTTGAAGCCGATCCCCGATCTCCGATCCCGAACCGATTGAAATATAAATTGTAAAAAGGATAGGTTACAAAGTGTTTTTTCTGGGCTTCACCGGGAGCAGCAACAGATAGTGTTTCGTCTCTAAAATCCCACCACCGCCCTCACACAGCATAATCCTTGCCAAGCCGATGTTAAGGACCACGATTGCGGGAAGGGAAGAAGATACACGGCACGTGATGTAATGGCCGGATTAGATGCTGTGAGCAGCAATATGGTACGGGCCGGCTGCCCCGATAAGAAGAATACACCGAGACAGCCAGCCCCACGCCATGCGAACCGGTTTTGCGAAGGAGTGTACGGATGAGGCATGTTATGATAAGAAGATTAACATGTACCAACATCCTTAGCCGTATGTAGCAAATCATCGAAGCAGAGATACTTTTTGGTCAATCTTGCACCACCAGACACTAAACTTTCCGACCGTGTGGGTTGGCTTAAAGGTTTGGCTGGGGAAGCAGTAATGAGTTCGATGAAGTTCCAACAGCATAAAGCACTTTAATGTACTGCCCCATACAGACATGCCAGATCGCCGATCGCAAGTCGAAAGTAATCGAAACTTAACGTCACCGTCACGTTAACTAGGTCACTGGGAGTAGTTGAATGCATTATGGATAGAATTCCACCGGTAGAATGCAGTCCAAGACGAAGGAAAAGTCGTCCACGAACGGTCTTACACACGTTTTTTTTTTATTTAGTTTTCGTTTTTGCAAAACCACTTTCCACCGTCCGTCCATGCGGAGGTTTTCTCTCCCCCTGTCGCCTTGATCGTGATCTTATGCCCTGTGCGAGTAAAAGGACGGCCAGCCCACCACGCAGCCATCGACGTGTTGGCATTCTGGTACGATTTTACTTTTCACCAGTCGCCTGGTACTGATCCCTGACCGCACCCAAGACACACCGCCGCCGGGAAGGTTTCGAAAATGCGTGCCCGTTTGCCGTTTTCCCGCCATCTCGCGCCATACCGTCACATTTAGCCACCGGCCACCGTCGACTGTGGACGGACGAAAGAAAGTTGACCACCAGCGTACACACACGCGCCGGGCGCCCCGGCACGAAAGGTGGGGCTCGTTTTCATAGTGGCCGCCACGGTTTGAATGGGGTGTAATTTTCACCAGCATTCGGGAAGGTAGGTCTGCCATGTTGGGTCGTGGTGAGTTGGGTCGTCGCACCCTTCCATTTCTCGCAGACGGTATGCAGCGCACGTTCCAGGTGCAGGAGCGCGGGGCGATGAGTTTCATTCTGGTAGAAAGTTGGAACTATTTTTATCGCTTTGTATGACCGTTTGGGCCCTTCTCTGCTATTTCTCTACACCTTTGCACGGCAGTGTCTAATGCTGACCAGACTCACCAAATTGCGGATATGATATGTTCATGCTCTGCTCGTGCGCCGGAGGGGAAAGGTAGATTGTGGCAGGCGTGTGGGATATGTTTGTTTAGTCGCTGACTTCTGGTTCGATGGAAAGGTTTTGTAAATTAAGAGCAAATCAATGAATCACGACCGATTCGAAGGAGGTGAGCTTGAAAGGAAATGGTATGAATTGGCAAAAAAGGATTTCAAGCTTTCCAGTAAGTATGACAGATCACGCCTACCTTAAAGATAGGTAGAGCAACATCAACACTTAACAGTAGAACTTCGCAAATTGAGCCCTTTGTAGTTGGGTTACTTGATGGTTGGTGCCTCAATAGTTGGGTCGTATGTCAACCAACGAGGTTGTCAAATGCAACTGCTTCATGCAAGTGCATAATGCACTTTTTTATATCTGCTACAATTGATACATTATTTTTCCAAAATGATCCTAGTTTTATGGATATTCAGTCTGTTAATGAGAAGTAAAATCGACAATTATTCACAAAAATACGCAAAAAACAATGATTTTTAGGTACAAAAGCGAACATAAAAATGCAATTCGCGTAGTAACGCATGGCTGCTTGGATTGTTAATGCATAATTGCATAGCTGTCAAACAACCCAACTATCAAGGCAACTATCTAGTGATGGGGCGCATTTAAAACCCAACCAGTGAGGTTCAACTGTATATAAAAAAAAACTTATGACTTTTTGTATGCTCATTTCTTGAGTGCATCATTTATCATTTATTTTTATTTATTGAATATCTTTAAAAACTGACTATGAGGCGAACAAGTGCTATGAAAATAATCGATGTAATGAGCGTAGAGTTGAAAATATCATTGGTAAGCACATATTTGAAAACAAAATTCAGCAATATTAATTTCATTACATTAACAACATACCCTTTGCCTTTCAATTGACTCTTTTACAGATTAAAAACGCCCATCCCGTGGAAGTAAAACACACAACAGCTGTAAAGGTAGGAGGCAATGTTTATACATTTAAAGTAACACATTTTTAAATCCATCACTTAAACATTAACCATAGTAACGGTAGCCAACGGAATGCTTGTTGTTTTTTTGCTACCACCCACCTATAAGAGAGGGAAAATTATTAAAACAAACATTTAAAACCTTTTTTACAGCACCGATGGCGTTTATTTATTGATGGGAAACAAAGAAAATTAATTTCGTTAATCTTGTGCACCGTTTGCCGGGGGAGTATCAGCATGGAACAAAAAGTGCTCCAAACGCCGAAATGGGTCTGCAGTATCGCGAGAGAGAATAATTGATTAAAAATGTATGCTCCACTATTTGTTCTAGGTGCGAACTTTACCGCAATAATTTGTCACCCGGTTTTGTTCTTGTGTTTGATTTTCACACACTTTTCACTTCGCTCAACCGATAATGCGCGAGAAAAAGGACACGAGCTTTCTGCAGTGTGCCACGTGCAGAGAAAAATTGCTTCACTCTGATTGAATTTAATAATTACCGCTCGGTCCGTCCAACGGACCGTCTTGTCACCGCAAGTGTGCGAAAATTGATGATCCAATATCGGGAGGGAGGAGGGTGAACTAACATGCTGGAAATGGCACCGGACCGATACAACATTGGAAAATGACATGGCGACATACACGGTACAGTATGTTCAGCAAGCAAGCCGCACACTGCTGAACGCAATCATCGTCCAACAGTTCGTTCCGATGTTGTCTGGTTGGTGTAGTGTTTTTGTGTCACCATGTTGGTCCGGACAAGCGAAACCGATCCTTCTGGTATCGAGTTTTTCTTTCTGTGGTTCAAGTTTCAGCGTGACAGCTCCATGAGGAGCCCCCCTCCCCCGCATCTGGCCCAGTCCACGGTGCGGTATGTAGTGCCGATGCAGGTACGATTTAATTACAACTGGTTTACAACTCATCAACTGTAACGGGATGGGCCGTTTCGCTCGTTTCATGGCCGGGTAATGAAGCGTACCGTCATCGCTAGCAATGGGGAGAAGGTCTGAGTGGCATTTGTTTCAAAACTCCTTGCATGCAAAAAAGCCACAATGAAAGTGATGACTATGGTGCAATTGATTGATGTTGCAGTAAGATACTGTTGATTGTCTTTGGTCAAACGTTTTTTTCTTGCAGTTGAGGACGGATGGGGTGTGTTTGCTGCACGGGTTGTGTAGTTGAACGACGTACTAATTTGTTTGATGTCTGTATTCTTACAGACCTTGCGAAACATCATGTATTAGTTGGAGGCATTTGGAGCCCATTTCCGAAAAGTAATTTGGCAGAAATATGCGTTACAGCAATTGTTAAGGCGATTTCATGAGAAATTTTTTAAACCTGGAATGACTGGGAAGACGAAAAACATCGTTGGTAAAACCTCCATGAAGCGAGTTGCTTCGACGATATCTTTTTATCTAGAAGAATTAAAAAGTATTTTTCTATATCTGTCAGCTTTTGGGTTTTGATTGAATCTTTTTAAGACTTTGATAATTTGGAAATTAAATGTTTTGATATAGGTAAGATATTTCATAATTGTTTCAGATTTCGGGATTCTAGGAGTCTGGTATTTTACGAACGTTACGTTTCGTTATTTCAAAAGCGTTTCTAGCTTCAAAAATTGTTGTATTTACAACAGAGTTTCACCATACTTGTAATATAGGGTACATTGCAGTTGTTGCATTACCAGTTACATAGAAATTAGTTTTTAAATAAAAAATTTCTAACAGATTCTGACCTCAGGTCAAACATGTGTATTTCTATGTGTATTTATAAGTATAATTGAATTTAGACGAAACTGTTGCGAATAGAACAATTTAATGGAACATGCAGTAGAAACTGAATACACTCAGAAGCATTCACCTTGAACTTCTTCAGTCATTAAATTATAAACCACCGTATACCACCGCTCAAAAAAGAACTATTACGTAGACTAGAGAAAAAAAAACAATGAAATCCGATTTCATGCGTTTTTCCATCCCAGTTCCTGTTCCGGGGTTGGCCCGGGCAGGTTTTCGTGCCTTACCCTTAATTAAACGCTACTCGATCGCATTACACCACCTCACAGGCGGATCGTCTCAGCAGCCCACAGTCCACTCCATCCACGTAAATCACATGGTCCAAACCCTTTGCGTCCACGAATGACGTGAGGCCACGGCACGCACAGCAAACGTCTCAGGGTGATTAGTGTTATTACACTAATTTGGAACGCATTTGGACAGACAGACGGATGGTGTGGAGCAAAACAGTAGCGGTGCGTGTCTTTATCCCCTCCTCCCCCCCCCTTTCTTCAGGGTCAAAAGCACACATCCCCGGACGGTTCGGAAGATGCCGGATGATGAAAACCTGAATGTGTAACAATTGAAGCTGCCGTTTCTTTTTAAAGCAGCAATTCGTCCGATAACTATCGGTTCTGCCACAGAGCTGCCTGGCTAAAGTGATCTTTGTCGAAGCTCGCTGTTGTTGCCAGCACCGGGGCCCGAAGCGTTTTTACATGTTTGTGCATGGCGAAACCTCAGCGGCAAAGCGGGCAAAGCAGATCCTATTTGTGCACATATGCAGAACCTCCGCAGTGGGAGACAATTACCTGTACCGGGACGGGAGGGAGGGGGGGGGGATTTGAAAAAAGCCATCCCGGGCTAGGGGCTAAGCGAACCAGGTCAACACGGCTGGGGAGTTTTGGAGGCTTCGTGTGCTTCGGGGTTTGGAAATCTCGCGCAAAACTCGTCCAATTTCACTTGCATTGAAACCAGAATACCACACGGACAGAGTCAGAGGCAGAGAGAGAGAGAGAGAGGGGGGGAGGAGCCGTTTGGTGTTGCGATGCGATGTATTTCGTTTGACGTTCACCCACCGTGAACAGATTGCATGTCTTCTGGGCGCTGGGGCAGAGCAGAGGAAAGAGAATTAGGAAATGAAACGTTCGAAATCATGAGATAATGGGGAAGGAGCGGGGGAGCCTAACTTTGGGCGGGCTGTAAAATGACAGTTCACTTATCCTGTCCATTAGCTGGTGAAACAGCGAAATCAAGGTTGCCAGCTACGCCTTATGGTTTCCGACACTGTGCAGAGTCTGGGCATGTGTTTGGCGGGTTAAGCAAAGGCTCTTTGTGAAAACGTGTGCATTTATGGCGGTAAGACGTAAAGACAGATTCGGTTCTTGATTTGGAAATTTTAATAACCGTTTCAATTTCATTCGAGAATTAGTTGCAATATTGCACGTCGCAAGCTTAGTAACTGTCCATGCAATTTTTTTTAACCTAAAGAATAAAACCTTTGGCATTTACTCCTCATCCCACAAAATAGTCTATATTTCTCGCGAGATCTTACCAGACTGTTAAGCTTGCTAATTTCTTTCACACCATAGCCGATCACGAAGTTACCAGCTCGCTCTTCCCTCCCTCGTTGTGAAGCTGCGTTTGTTTTCTGCTTCTATTGATGTCCACCGTTTTATGCAACAGTTCTGCACACGACCGTACCGGCAAAGGCCACGAACCGGTGGCGTTAAAATGCCAATGCATTTACGTAACAACGCGCCGTCGCCGGCTTTTCACCCTCCGGGGCTCTACCTTTTCTGCAAATAATGTGTTGCTGATCTGCGTTCTGTAGAGTGGTGGCACATAGTGGCCATTTAAAAAAAAACAGTTCACCTTTAGTTTGTTCGTCTGGGAATGGAACTGGGGAGTTGCCCTTTTCCGTTTCGTTTTCTTTTTGTGGAGAGCTAGAATCTCTCAAGGTTTCCACAATCCGTGCCGTGTTTTTAAGATTTTGCGAGCTCTCCTTTCTAGAAGTGGCTCTGAGTTGAGTGGTAGTAGTGGCATTCAGTCTGAATGAAATGAGAAAACAGTCAAGTATAGTGTCCAGGAGCTAATTGAACTGGAGGGGAAGCAACATCGTGCTGCAAAGATTTAATTTAAGCTGGAAATATAGGGCAGGAAAGATATCACTTCAGCATTTGCAGCCCACAGCTCGCTTCAGATGTTGATCCTTCGCTTTTACGCTGAAGCAGTTGTCAATTGCTGCTTTAGATAGGTAAACTTGTTTGTAGATTTATCCTGCCGGTTTGCATTTAAGTTGAATTTAACGCTATCAAGCTGCTTACCTTCAGCATCACGAATCCTTTGATATTGTTTTGTCCAAGTGTTGCAGCTACTCTGCTGCCTCTAAATGTTTGACATGTTTGGCATTTATCGACGGCGTCAGCAGCTGCAGCACCAACTAGATTCCATACCAGATGGAATGTAATAATGCGAGAAATCATCCCTTAACAGGGGCGAACGTGCCGTATAAAAGCATAGTTGAAAAATAAAAAACAAGCATATCTTCATAACAACAAACGGACTCTCCCATCGCCAAGTGGGATGTTGATGGGTCGGGCGCACCTCGTCGGAATGTAGGCAACAATGTAGCAACATTTGAGATGATATTTTGCTTCTGTTCGGATGAGTACACACACACACACACACAAACACCGGTGAAACGCTGGAATGCACCGGTTTGTGGTTGTGTGCGACCTAAAATCTGTGCGCCATGCCCCTTCTAAATGCCATTCACCCGTTCGTGTCTGGCTGGCTGGCTCGCCATTTTGCTTCCTTGCGCGCCCTTCTTTCCTTTCACTGCGGGGATGCAACCTTGATGAGTGGGGAGGGAGGGGGGGGTGTATGTTTTACATTAACATATATCATGCTTCTATGCTTTGCTGTGCACGAGTGTTTATGTAGGATAATGGATATGATTTTCGTTGTTGTTTTGGATTGCCTTTTCGAGCTCATCTCGTTTGAACAATTTAAGCAATCATTTGTCTCGGTTCGCCGAAAGTCTGGCCAAGTACGTTCGTTGCCCGTTTTTCCTTCTCGTTACCACAAAATGAACTTAATATATTGAACATCTTGGGAGGCAGCAAGATGGAACCGGACGGCCCAGCCGCCGAGCCGCAACCTTCACATCTGAGTCGAATTATCCAATAAAGAGCAACAGATGAACACTGCTTACCCTTTGCTTCTAGTTTGCCTTTGGGAAAAGAGGTTTCAGTTTCAGCCGAAGCCGAAGCTCCGTGCGATAGAGAGCACTGACATTAAGGTTGGGTGAAGTGTTGCGCGGCTCGGTCTAGTTGGATGCTTATGGCGTGCACTTCCCGGCCCGGGCTCAAGTGGCCCAACTATGAAGCGTGTTTCGTATCGGTATTTTTTTTTTCTCGTCTCGTTGCCGTTCTTGCAACTAAACCTTGAGTATGCACATTTTTGTACCGAAATGTCAATGTAAGCTGTTGGCATTTGTGTTTTTTGTGTGCTCTCATTGCTTCGGATGCTCGCACAAGCGCGTACGTTTTTGGCACGTGCTTGGCTGTTTTTATGTGGAAAGTATTTGAATGATGGAGTCTTTTGTTCCTTATTTGGGATGGGTTATTGTTGTGCACAAAAATAAAGAAAATACATTGTATGTTGATGTATATTTTCATTTGTTTCATTATTAATTTTCAAAGTACTTGCTGTACAAAAATATTGCCCATTAGGGGGTCTTTGGTTCCGGAAATTTCTTGTAAGGCCACAAAGAAACGTTCAATATGTTATTTACTTTAAATAAAATATAACATATTTTGTCATGCGAAACAAAACAACATTAAGCTTACTCTAAGGAGACTTCAATATAATAATTTCACACAATTGCAAACACATCAGCATTCGTTTGCTGTACCAATATGGCGAAGCAACAAACTTCCCATCAATTACTTGACGAGAAGAGAATTAAATTAGATTCAAATTGATGATGACACACTATTGCAGCTCTCTTGATACCATCCAGCATTGAACACCTTCTCGCGAATGGATGACATCAATCAAAGCCTCTCCCTCCCTTCCCGATGATGTAACGTTTAATTGCATTTTATCAGTCAAATCTGCATCTTGCACTTTTCGACGCTCTTTTAACGTCCCCTACTCGTGTCGTGTCTCCACACCGTTACATCATGGGCGGATAGTCAAATGGCTTAAATTTGTCACTACGAGCGTCTTGAGTCATTAAAACCTTCCCGCTCTAAGTACCGGGGGGAAACACAGTTGGAGATGAAAAATTGCTGAAAACTTGGTTTGAAGCAGCCGCTAATACCATCGCTATCTTCTTTCGTGCGATTGCTAAGTCATACTTCCTTCGTCGGTAAAGCTGATTTCCTAGCCTTCCCCCAGCATCTGGAGCAGCACGAAAAATTGCCCGAAAAGATCGCTTTTGGCAGTGGCACCAGTAGCGCTGCAAATGAAAGGATGCCGGTGGATATATAATTGATTGACTTCTTAATCAAATTGGACAGGTTCGATTTCCGTTCCGGCGCTTTTCCGAGACGCACCGGAGAACAGCTATATTTTTCACGAAAAAAAAATTAAAATCTAACAGCCAAGGAAAAAGGGATTTGTATTAATGTTGCTCCCCATTCGGCGCACCCTTCCAGTCCACCCAGTGACAGCTCATTAAGTAGAGTGAGAGGTTCCAAGGGGTATCACCGCCCGGTGGGATGCTAACGGCACTGACCCTTTTTTACAAGACGCCAGTTACACAACCGTGGTGGGAAAGGGCCTCCTGTCAGCAACATGCCATCAGTTTGGGTGAGTTCATTTCAGCACGCTCCAGTTCGCGACCGAAGTGCGAAGATGAGAACCCTGAGAAGCGGCTGGGACTTTATTAATCTTCCCCAAAACCTTGGCGCAAGAACTTCCTGTCGATGAGGTGAAGATTGATGAAACGATGGCAGAAACATCGGGACTGGATTTGAATCTTTCATCGAGTGTGATTGTCTTGTGAAGCGTTTCTACAGTTTCAAGCACCTAGATACTCCCAATTGTCATTGGATCGAAAACCAGAACGGTGTTTTTCGTAAGCACTGCTAAAAAACATTGCCCCTTTCAGCACGCAGGGCAGAACGAGGGCCGCTGTCTTCCACGAGCCACCGTGCAGGAACGGGCTAAGCCACGAAAGAGAAACCTCTTTCAATTACTCAATTAAACTGTGCCAATTTTACATAATTTTACACCTGACTTGGCACGATTTGCTGTAAGAGTGTGTGGCTGTGAGCCGTAGTAGCAGCCCTAGTAATACAAGAACGAACGAGCTTGGCGTGTGTTGGGCGGAGGGGTTAATGGCAGTTACATTACCACAGCCAAGCATCCACACCATCGCCATCGTCATGCTGGAAGAGGCACCGCGCTGTGAACGACCGCATCGGTAACGGATGAAATTTGGAAAATTGGAAAATTCTTGTGCATCCCTTCTCGCAATCGCGCTCCATCCACACCCCATCATCGTCATCATTCGTGGGCTGTTGTGGCGCCCTCCAGCGCGAGAGGTGTGCGGTACGGATGTAATTTGATTTAAAATTAAACAACACCCATGGCTTCGGCATCGCCCCTCCAACCCCCCCCCCCTCCTCCCCTTACTGAGCGGTGTGTCAAAGCACCCCGGCTTGCAGGTGTTACTTCACCCACACAACGTGTCCATTGACTTTACCTTCCTTTGGGGCACTTGAGGTGGGTAGGTGCCTGAAGGTGCCACGCATTACTGACCTATCCCTTTGGTAAGCATGGTGTAACCGGCATTCGGTGTGACACGGAGTTTCACCATCCGTTCTGGGTGCTCACTCTCTCTATCTCTATCTCTCTATCTCTCTCTCTCTCTCTCTCTCTATCTCTCTCTCACATACGCGCTTTTCTTTCGAGAAAGCGAATGATGCTTAGGAGGCAAATTACATTTTACGGTACACCTTTCCAGCACGCCGGTAGGTACAATGGCGCTTACGCTTAATGAGGTTAATTCGGTGATACGACACCGTGACGAAGGGAAAATTGTAAACGGTTGTTGCTTTGCGCCGTGCAGCAACCATATACTTCTTACTTTATTGTAAACTGGTGCTGTGGAGAACTAGGTATGCATATCGTATTGTTTTGAACAGGTCTGCACAGTGTGTGTGTTTCTTGCTAAATACAAGTTAAATCGTCAGATCTACTGTTTTTAATTCTGTTAAAGTGTTATTATACAAAAAAGTTTAGTTCAATAAAACGTGTTCAGTCATTATATTTATAATTGCTCAGTTTCTCGGCCAAAATAAGACATTTTTCCCTTTCACGTTAAGAATAGTGTTTGCGTAGCAAAACAACTTAACAAATAAGAACAGATACTCTTAAAATTGAATGCACTGAATTATTGAGATGAATTGCACATTCAATTTTTGTTAATAATACACATGCGTAATAAGGTGCTGAATTCAATTTTAAATTTTTAATTCAATTTTAAACATCATTTTGCATTTCTCGATTGATGTTACAACCCATTTTAATTTCCTCAAAGGTTTATCATATTAAAAATTCTCTGAAAATATTCTGTGTGATTATCTATAACGATTCCAAGTGCGTTCAAACTTATGAACATTAAATTTAGTCAAATAAAACTTTACGCAAAGCAATACAGTCTGGTCGTTACTATCAAAAAACAAACTTTACGCACGCAAAACTAAACATTCAACAATGTACTCAGAGAAAAGACATATTTTGGAAGAGACATTATATAAAATTAAACAGAAAACCATAACGAAAGAGGCTACAAACGTTGACATTTTAAAGGAACACACACACGGGGAACGCATATGCAGGAAAGCAAGTTCAATTAAGGAAAAGGCAAGTGTAACCGTACCAGACACGATTTAGATTTCCAATTCACCCTTTGTTTCTGATTCTGGATGATGAAAACCTAGATAAAAAAACATGCCCAAAAAAACCGTTCACCACGCCATCACTTTAACCCCGTGTCGATGTCAGAGATGAAGCTGGTTTAGAAATTGAAATTAATTTACGTTCGTTCGTTCGCTCTCGCGACCGTCATGCAGAGCGAATTAATTGTAACCGCGCGTGACGTTTCGGTCGTGTCCCAATGACGGCTGCAGAACGGAGAAGCCCCTGCGTTGTGGAGAGCACAGAAACAATGGTTCAGTTCAGCTCCATTTTACAAACCGATTTAGCAATCCTTTCTGTTTCATTTGAAACAACGCAAAGTGGTTTGCAAAAAAAAAACAACAGGCCCATCAAATCACTCCCGTCACAGCCCGTCACCAGGTGTGTAAAATTTAATTGATTTTCCTCGAACTCCTAACTCCAGCGGCATGTTGCCCAAATTAAAAGGTGGTGGTTCAGTGAGGCACAAAATATTAACCAACCGGGGTCTCCGGCATGGTGTAAGTTTAAACGATTGTAAAGTGGCCCTTGTGCACGGGGTGTGAAGATCTTCGGCCTTTCGCCCCGGAATGTAGTGAAGCGTTTCTATGCGGTTTACGAGCGAATTAATTATACAATTAATTATGACAAAAACCAAAGCTCCCTATCCCTATCGGACGCTCCAGTGTGTTTACCTTGGCTACCTTCCACATCCTTTACTCCTGTGAGGGCAATGTTTCTTCCTGCAGGGCATCATTACATCCATCAATCGGTACATAATTAATTGCGGTCAACCATTGTAAAGCCGCCTGATAGCGTTGGGTTTCCAACGTGTCGAGGACGATTGTTCCCCGGAATGAGAGTGAAGGTTAAATGTGGACTTTAAAAAAGTTTTCCTAGCAGTGGTATGCAAAACAGAGCATCTTTGCAAGCGTGTTGTCTAACGATAAACACTTTAACGTTCAAAATGATTATACAAGCAAAAAATAATACTACAAAACACGCAATTAATCATGCTATTATGTTTTCACAACGCGATTAAGCTGTCGGCCTATCGATGACAGTTTAATTGCCGGAAAAGGGTGTACACAGAGCGGGAGTTTTAATCAAATAAAAATTGAAGCGCACACGCACACGCTCGTACAGTTGCGTTGATATTGTTATATCGATTAAAATTCGATTAAAATTGGTTATCCGAATCCTTGATCAGACGACCACACAAGTCGAGTGCAATATCGATTTCAGCAAAATGTTGTCCAGCATCAAGGGCCCCAAAAAGGCTTGCTCCACTCCCTTGTCCCAAGTCCCTTCTTGCACACTACCCCCCTGGTAAGCCACAGGTAAAATGAATTGCACCGGGAAAAACAATAAGCATGCTGTTTAATAGCTGACAGTTTAATTATGAAATTTGGTCAGTGGGCAAAGGGCTGTGGCCGTGTGCTGCAGTTAAGTGGGTGTGATAAGAGTGTGTTTATGGCATACGCTAGCGGAGCAGTGGGGGGGGGGGGGGGGGAACGGGTTTGTTTTTATTACACCCAAATCCTCGAACAGCTACCAGAAGCGGCGTTGTGTGCAATATTTATAGAGCAAATGTGTAAATGGAAAGGCGTAACAGTGGGGGAAGGTCAACAGTTTTTGGGCAGCTCTAAACATGTGTAAACACATCATCAATATCCTGTGTGTGTGCCCGAATATGTGGGTTGTGCAGCGTTTTTGTTGGACGCTCCAAAATTATACCCTTCCTGGGTCACCTACTCCCTTCACTGTCAAAAAACCCTAAAATCCACAAGCGCTGTAGCAGAGAGAGAGAGAAAGGATCTGCCCAAGGGGCTGGACATGACAGGTCAAAGGGAAGAGAGGTTGTACGGTCGATTAAATGATTACAATTGTCGAGTGCAAATTACACCCGAGTGCATTCATTACCCGGCGTTTCGATGTGCCGGGCTAGATGTAGTTACATTTCACTCGACCCTTTTCCCGTTTTCCTTCCCGAAAGGGTTATCACTTTGATAGAGGTTTGAAGTGTAGGACAGTGCAGGCCGCTGTCGGTGCAGCAGACAGATCGGACACCGAGTATAATTAAAATCACATACACACCCACAACCCTCACGGACACGCACGGACATGTCTACCATCAGCGCTGGAAGGATCCTGCAACTGCATCCGGTGCCGGAAATTCAATGCGCCAGCATGTTTGCACCGAAAACGAAATAGTGCTTGCGGGTCGCCAGTATTTGAGTGCGTCCCGAACATCTCAATTAATTTGAAACATTTTATTTAAACGCTGTTGGAGTTGCCGAAACGGAGGGGTAAAAGACGCGGTGCCGCGGTTTTCCCGCGTACGGGCTGCCCTGGCGAGCGAATTACATTTCGATCAGCACTGTAAAACTGTTTTGTGCTGCAGCTTGTTTTCTGTTTTAATTTATGTGTGTTCACTCTCTCTAGCGGCAAAGGGTTTGGTGTTGGTGTTGAATAGTGTGTGGCTTTAGTAAATATGAATCGTGCGCGAGGAATTAAGCAGGATTATGGTAGGTGATGATAATTTATGCAACGTTTGATGTTTGGGGGGCTGGTTGTTGATAGGATCAACTGGTCCTGTTAGTTACAGGATGAATATTGATTTATAGATTATATTAAATAACGCTATAAGGTCGTGTTTAATTGTTGGAGTAATTATGTTGCATTTTTGTATCTGCTTAGTTTTAGCTTCTACCCGTTTTAGTATAAACGAGGCTTTTGCGATAGAGAAATCAATTCTCTGTTTATTAAACCAAGAATGCTCAATTTGCATCTTTTAAAATAGAAGCAGGAAGTTTACTTTCATTCAAAATAAAAGGTGTTTTAAAACATATTCTAGGAGGATCAAATCAAAAATCTCTTACCTTGCCCGTATGAATAACGATACTTTAGTTAATAACCACAAAACAAAACAAACAAAAAGCTTTTTAATGAAAAAAATGAAAATTCGTTTATATGATACAATATTAATTACATGAAATTCGTTTAGTTCCAACGGGAATCTAATTGAGCTATTAAACAGGCACCTTAATGCAAACCATGCAGTTTTACTCATAATGTTCCTTATTAAAGAACTTTTAAGGGAAAAATTCCTCTTGACTCTTGAACATTTATTGTTTTTATTATTCAATTATTTCCATTATATTCAGCTCCATGTTTATGTAAAACTATAAAACCGAATAAAACAAATTTTTGGTAAACAAACTCTACACTAACACAAAACCAGGAGAATAAATGGTTTAGGCAAGCCTAAGAACAAAGTTTTACTTGTTTAACAGTCGCTTGAAATTAGTCAAATTAAAATATTTTCTTCTTATCATCAGGACCTGAATTAGGGACAACTGATATGTTTTAACAATCTACTGTCATTTTGCTTATTTCATTTGCTTTATTTTACACTCCAATTCATCACCCAATATTTAAATTTTCCGCATCTATATTTTGATTAATACTTGTTTGATTTAAAAGCAACAAACTGGCCTCTATGAGAGCCATTAAATGATCATCCAAACATGTCCGTTCTGTCCATAAACTGTCGCAACGAATTTACAGTTGTTGATACACCCTCCGATACATCTTCAGCATGATAATCATCTTTTTCTGTAGTGTACTATTCCTACTTTAGAGTTTATTAACACCATAAAAACGAATATCATCTCTAAAAAAAACTATGGTCCAGAAAAATGTTTGCCTAATTCTGCTCCGAACCAAACTCTCTACTCCGGTGGTCACCACAGCCTGTAGCTTAGCGTGCAGCGGTAAACAACCGATACGTTCCAGCGTGTGTTCTTTGTGGGCGTGAAATATGCAACAAACCCACTGATCTTCCGATCGTTATACCCCACCGCGTGGCTGGGAAGCAGGTGGAATGGGAAACAGGAATATTGTAATTCCGTTTCGCGCACGGAAAACTGTCGTATTTGTTCGTTCGGTCGGTCGGTGTGTCGTAAAGAAAGCGGCCCTGGCACTGAACCAACCTATCCGTACCTTTGTTTGCGATCGCGGTCGCACAAGGTTTTGCGGAAAAAATTGTGACACAACCATGGGACACGCTCTAACCGACCGTGACTAAGTGGCTAACGGTAACTATGATCCCTGCGTTGTGCTCGCAATGTGTTTTTTTTTTCACTTCTAGCTCTCCTTTCGAGCCCAGCATCAGACCGTGGGGTTGGTTGGTTAGTTTGTTTGTTTGTTTCCTGCCCCCTTAAGCCTCCTCCTCCTCCTCCCCAACAACGTTAAAGCACTGCCACACGTTTGGCGGTGGTGTTTATTTGACCTGTAACTCGGTTCGCCTCGCCAAACCGGAAAAGAAATGGAACCGTACCGAATGCGCTGTCGCGAATTGTCGAAGGGTCGGCTGCCATGGATTGGTGTTTGGTTCGGAACCGAATTGGGTGCACTGCAACGGTGGAATCTAACCCCGATTGTGCACTGCAAGGGTGTGACCTTAATCGGAAAAGACGGGGACCGGGTGGTTGGCGTTGATGGAAGTGGAACAATAGCAGAACGAAACGATCTGTTGCCTATCTAATTTATGATTGGTGGTTTGTTACTTTATCCTGTGCTTTGTGCGAATGGAATAAATATAAATTGTTCGGAAATGTAACGTTTGGTTTCGCGGAGCTGCACAGCGAACTGTTGGAGCGGGTTTTTGTTTAGTTCGATTCCGGGGATTAGAGGAAATGTGATATACTATTGTTTTTTTTTTTTTAAGTGATAACACTTTTATGTTTGTTTTTTTCTTTCGTGGAAAGGATTTATTTTTGATTTGCAAATTTTATCTAAAGAGTAATGTGATGCTGTAGAAAAAATAGATCGTCGTTAAAATGCATTTTATTGATTGTTTGATAATGTGAAATGATGTTTTTGAAATGGTCTTTTTAAATAGAATTCAAACTATGCTGCGACGGGATAATTGCTTTTCCAGAGAAGAATTGATTCACTTGTGTTCTCACTTTTCCTTTACGGCAACAGTTTTCATATATCTTTACTAAAGCGAAACAAAATGTATTTAACTCATCATCATACGATTTGTTGCATTTGAGTTTTCTTTATCAATTTGCCTTTAATGCAGATCATAATTTAGGCCATCATTCTAGTATGAAATAGAGATTGATAAATAGTTACTTAATGGACCTCGTTAAGCTTGACACAGATTGTGTAGGTGGAAAATGATAGACTTGGCTGTCACTTCTGTTGTTCATGTAAGATGATCGTTCCGCCTATCGGAAAGACTATCGGAATGGAAATAGAAATGTATATTAATCATTACTTGAAGAAGACATGTACCAGTGTTTCAAATGATCCTTTCTACTTAAAGTAAGTAGTAGCCATCAACTTTTCCACCTCAATTTAATCTTCTATCTTCGGTCGAGGATTTTTTGCAAAACATCGTTAACGTATGATTCGATCTCTAAATAGTACGATCATCGCTAACCTCATTAACGGCACATGAAGAGGGCTGCACCCCAACACCTAAACCTGAGCACATTCAACACCTTTACCTTCCCTAATGAAGTACTTAGGTCAGTTACCAAAATTACATACATCTCTTTAGACATAAAGCCTGATCTCGTTCGCCTTTTCATCAGGCCAAAACAGCACACTTCAATGAGGCATTTTCCTCCCCGACCCCTTGAGTCTTCCATCTCAAGTTGCAGGGGCCTGTTGTAGGTATCATGCCTCTCTAGTTTCGTGCACCTCATCAACTTTCTTCAATTGTTGAAATCGAGCACGCGAGGCATTTTTCGAGTACGCGTGTGTTTTTAACGTGGAAAATGAGCTTAACATTGCGCAACTCTCGGCCCAAAAAAGCAACACCAGACACCATAAAACTGACCGCAGCAGCAGCAAATGTGGCGTAGCAAAGGGCGGAACCATAAACTCGACGAAAAGGGTCGCAATGAAGCAGTTAAGCAACCGGCAGAAAACGTTCTTTTAGCTGGCAGTGTCTTACGGTAGCGTAGCTTTAGAAAGGTACCTTTTAATGTACTCTTTTCTTTTGCTGTAATGATGATGCGTTGCTGATGCATTCTACAGCAACGGTTAATATTTCTTTTACACTCTAAACATTTAACCCTTGTGTGTTTTTTGACGGTACCCCTTTACATTATGCCAAACGGTATCGCTAAAGTGCGTTAGCACACAAGGCACACGTTTGCTGGTTGAAAAAGTGTGCTGCGCTTCGGCTAGGAACTTCGGAATGCATACACCCATCTGGCCGGCCCATTCTGACCCAGTCAGCTGAGCGCCGATGCTAGAAGGGAAACACTATACAAGCTACTGTATAATTAATTTTCATCGTGCCTTTTACACACCTACCCTCTCCGGTAAGCGACGCTCGCTACGAAATGGTCGGAAAAGTTTTCCGTTGAATGGTGTGGAAAATGGTAACCGGGCTATCCTGTGCCCGAGCTTTGCCTGTGCCAGTGAGCGCCGTGTTCCGCATAACCATTACCATTAGCAAGTGCACGCAGAAAGCTTGGCGCTTGTTCTGTCAATGTTAAGGTTGAAATGTTTTAAACCCCATTCTTTGCTGTCCGGTGGCGTTCCTCTGCCGACCGGTATGTTAATTTCTCGGTCAAATAGGAAGCAGATTGAAGCTGGCGAAAAAAAAAGGCAACATTCACACTATCGTACCGATGAGGCACCACGGAGAGTAGGGATTGTTTCAAAACTTTGCACTCTGTTGCCACCGTTTTAAGGGGGAAGTGTTACCGTTGCTTCCGGGCGCTATCTCCACCCCGTGGGGAGAGAAAGGGAGCTCGGACAGTGATTGTGGATGCAGGAATGTGTTTCGGTTTCGTCAATGTGGTCCAACAGACCGTTGTTATATGTACCGTGTTCTTTGCTGGTGAGTTTTTTTTACTTTTTTAATGTACGTGTAACACTTGACGCAGACATGATTTTGTTGGGTTAGATTGTTGCGCATAATTTGGAGCAACAGAGCTAGAATTAATATTATAATATTATTATTAATAATAATAATATTTAAAGTATGTTAAAAATAATTAACAGAAAAATCTGAAAGCAAACATATTAAGGGTTGAAACTTAGCAATACGACCTGGCCGTCATTTCTGAAATAAAAAAATGGTTGAAACTTGATAAAATATTTAAATAAACTCATATTAAGCAATTAATGTATATTAATATTAATTATTAATATTAAATATGAATGTTTGTAGCATAGTTACCGTACTTAATTTTGTAGAGCTCTGTATTTTGTCTCCAATAAAGTCCACTGATTAAAAAACACTTTATTTTTGATTAAGAATCAATAAAATATTTAACTTTTTTTTCTTTTCGAAGCGCGAAATTACAAATTATAATGCAAAGCTTCAAGTCCATCCTTGTTATTTATTACTACGCCAGTCGCTAGGATAATTTACTTGATAGCTAACAGATAATGAAACGAAAGAAAAGTTGCTTACTTTGTTGTTAAAAGAGTTGAAAGATTTTTTTCACTCATATTTTTTAAATTTATTTCTTGTAATAGTGTCGCTCACATTTTGTTAAAGAGCTATGTAATAATTGCTCTACAATCATGAATTATGCCAGAATCAACGATGCGTATTGTAATGTGTAATCTCGATCAAGGCTGGCATCATCTTTTGGCGATTAGCGAAGGCTGTAAACACTTTTGTGGATAAACACTCAATATTTAGACGTTGTTGAGAGTCAAAATGCTGTAATGACAATTGATAAATTCAGATTATTTATAGACTGGATCGATGATAAAGTGAAAATTCACATTTTTAGCATGGCGTGCCTTTGCTACTGATTAACAGACGACGCCTGTTTAGAACCAGATAACACATAAGAACACTCATCGTCGTCTTATTAAAAACAATTCGCTGGCGATATCTTGAACTACGTAAACGACATCTAGCGTCGGTTAGCCAAATCGTCAAACATCGCGTACTACTCCCGTGAGATAAACCAAATTCATTCTGGCTCAAACAAGCCATACAAAAAAACAAACAACAACAATATTAAAAAAACATCAAGTTTACCCGCAGCAAGTTTTAGTTCCGGTTGCTAATCGAGAATTGATAATTCTCCCACACTCAAAAGTCCAGATCATTTCCAATAGGCTTACAAAGGCTTCTCCATATCTGGAGACATCCGTCCATCCAATTGACACCTCAAATCCTTATTTCTCATCAAATTCACATTTCATACTTTTTGAGTTCCAAAACCTTTCGCATTGTGTCTTTGTGTCTCTCGCCTTGTACGATCCAGATGATCCATCGCATCACGGAAACCTTCGAAAGCATGTAAAGGGCATTGCATTGCAAATAGCAGCCAAATAATGCCACCCCAACAGCAGAAACGATTTACCGATCCAAAGTTTTAATGTCCGTCAGACATCTCCATCTTGGGCCGGCCTGATGTGTGTGGGCATCTTAGGCGCCCAAAATTGCTTCCCATGAAACCAAAACCTATTGTACTCGCGCATTGTGTACACCGTTTCCCATCGACGCATTGAGGGGTGGTTGGGGTGAGCCCGGAGCGCCTTCATAAAATGGCAATTTTGGAAGGAAAACATCAAAATTGAGTGGGCCAGCTGGAGGACTGCTACAAAAGCATATTTTTCACCTCTCCGTTCGGTACCGTTTGCTATGATTGGCACTTGGGGCATTTCTTGTGGCATGAGCTTTGTTTAGAGCGGGCGTTCGCGTAATCTGCTGCTGGTTGGAGCACACACACAAAAATAAGAAGCTTTTACAAAAAAAGACAATCGAACGGCGACCATCAAGGTGTATGGGATGACGATTCGGTTGGTTTGCTGCGAGCGTGCGTGCGCGGTAGCATGTGGGGAGGGTGTTCCTTCCCCTGGGTACATTCACCGGCGGAAAAAGTAATAGGCAAACGTATCTGCCAACGCGATCTACCACGTGTGCAGCCCCCCCCAAAAATGCTGTGTTGCTCCAAATCTGTCCAAAGTGATGGCCCTTTTCGGTGAGTGCTGATGGTTTCGGTTTTCACATTTTTTTTGCGTGCGCCCTCCCCTCCCCAGCAAGCAGGAAAGGAATCGCTGCACCCACTTAGATCGCGGTACCGCGATCGATGCGGTCCGATTGCGCAACGCTTGTTTGGAAGATGGGTTTTCATTTGGGGAGGAAAAATGCCAAACGGCAAATCGTTCAGCGCACAGAAAGTTACCGGGTGACCCATTTGAAGTGGAGTTCGGTCTGATAAGGTGCAATTAGTTGAAGCAGGGACTCTACGCTTTCCCATCTCTTGAACGGCTGTTGAAAAGTGAATAAAAAATACAAATAAGTGAAATGTAGCGACTGCTACAGATGGCCACAAAAGGACGGCCATCGCGTTTCTAGGTTTAAAGGCATTTAAATATGCCAACAGTAGAAAAAATTAACCTGAAGATATCTTACGTGAGCATGGTGGTTTGAATGATGATTATGTTGAATGTTTTGTGATCTAGATCATGGCAGCAGTCGTCAGCAATTTTCGATAACATGCGGGTCTAGCAAAATGGATGACTTTTTAACCGGCTCAACATTAACAAAAAAATCTTCCGAAGGTACTTTCCGTACTTTCGATCCACAATAATAAGGCACGCTCCCGTTTTCTTGAAGTAGGACACTGGTCCAAAAGGTTACGCGCGGAGGGCTTACGCAACTCCCCACAACCATTAAGGGTTGGGTGACGTGAATGTTCGCGTCTGGAACCAGCACTTTCGGTACATTATGTTTACCCACAAGGAAAATGGTCCAATTAACCGACACGCGTCTGCATTCGAGCGATCGCAAGATGGATGGAAAAGTTAACCTCGAGCCTAATAAAATAATAAAGCAAAACAAATCGTTTCCTCTTGCGTGCCATTTTCCCGTCACCCGTCGCGATTGCGAATTTCCGGACCAACTAGACACTATCTATCTGTGTTTCAAAATGAGCAATGAAGCGTAACATTTGCGAGAGAAAGAGTGAGCAAACCAATCCAATTTTGGGGTACAGCACACGCGCAAACCACTAAAACTGCCACAGACGCACACACGCACCTTCGTTTTCGTGATTAATTACTGTCTATAAATTTGTTTACTTTCCTCTCTTTTCACCTACGATTTAGGGTAGGGTACTGGCCGAACCATTGTGTGCTGGGAGACGGTGCCAATAAAGCGATTAAGTGCTGGTTCTTACATAAAATGGGGAAAGTTTGATCGGGGTTACGGTGGTTCACCTTCACCTCCCGCGAGGGCGGAAAGGTATCCAATCTGTAGCATAATTGTGGTCGTAGTTTGGTCCCCCCCCACCCCGACACGGGGTTGCCAACTATTAACTGCAGGTTAAGGAACGCCCATACGTTTCCGACTGGAATTTGTGATGCTCCATTAGAATGTAAGTGGGATCTGATTTATTGATGGGAAGGATGGGTGGTTTTATATTACCTCGGAGAGTAAACAAGTTTTAGTGCGCTATTCTTCGAGTCTGTAGAAATGTACTTTGTCACTACAACTACAACCACTTGAAGAATAATTTTAAAGATCTAGTCTTGCATGTTACGTTTTTTGAATACACGAATTCGTTTAGCCTGGAAAACATTTTTGACACTGTGAACCATATTAAACGATTTTTTTAAGGGTGATAAACTTTTCAACAAATCAGGAAATAAACATCTATGGAAGTTTGGATCAGTAAAGACTTAATCTTAATCTAGACTTATCTAAGCTTTGTATCTAGTGGAAAAAAAATTCTAGTACGATACATTCGACAACTGGCAAAAGTAGAAAATTCCTCCAAAGCATATATTCAACATCGACAGCATCGATATTGTTGTACTGAATTTCATTTTAGTTCATTTATGGAGCTCAAGAGATTCCGCTTTCATCCAACGAGAGCATTTATGAGCTTCAGCAGCATTCGTAATTCAGTAAGACGCACGCTGTCATACACCTAAAAGAATTCCATAATGTCTATGGTGGACATCTTTTCTGTCTCAGCCTCTTGATAACTCCGTAGAAGAAAACGTCAACACATTTGAAACTTTGAAAAACGTTCGTGGCATGGATTGCGACATCAATTTAATATATTTTAAACCTTAGCTCTTTTGTCGCACACAGTTGCTAACCACAATAAAATCTGTAAATTACTCTAGCTAAAAGAAAACAGATCCTACAGTGTAAAGAATGCCTTTTCACATCATCTTAAGGGCCATACTAAAGTGTCACAATCACGCTTTTGAACTATGTCCCATTGGGTTCTCAGCTTCAACCTCGGACTCAATATCGTTAAATTTGAGCCTGTCCACCGTCCTTAAAAAGTCTGAAGTATAGTCTAGCCCTCAGTAAACGCAGCCAAGGACACTCGAACCGGCGTTGGGTGTGCTGCTGAAAAGTTTTACTACTATTATTAATTAGTCGCTAATAATCGGTGCCTAAGGTATAGCACGTAGAAGCAGCGATGGACAGTGAGTACATTGTACAGACGCTACTGCTATTACCCTCGACCGTTACAGGCTCGTCCCCAAGTACCCAAGTACGTCCCCGTACTCTTTGCTACTGGAGACTCTCTTTTGTCCTTACCGTACGTCGCGCACCAAGCTGAAGGAAGCTTACCCTCTGCTAGCTACACACCCTTGTCCTCTGTGCCTTTCTCTTTCCCTGCCAGCCAACCGTTCATTAATTTTAATTATCTAACCAACCATCAGACCGAACCGTACTGCAGGCGAGAAGCTGCACTGGCTAGGTTACGGTGCTCGCCCTTGCTGCACGGTTGTAGGTCTTTTGTTTGGACTCTAAATAGTAGCCGCCATTTTGCTTCGGTTTTTTTTTTGTGCTGCCCATTGCTTCGCTGGCTTCACTTATACACTCACTTGCAGTATCTACACGCGCTGCACCTACACACTTAGCCACGAGCGATCAATAGGAGGTCATTTTTCATAAATCATGTTTACGGGTTAATTTTACTGCTGGGAGCACAGCGACATCAAGTCGGAGACGGGCTAAATGTCATCGTGACGGCTTCGGGGCGATGTCGATCGGTGCGTTCTAGTCGCTCGGGCTGAGATCAGGGTCGTCTAGACGGCAGATAGCTTGAGGTTTTTGCTTTGGCCGTTGCTACAAACTACGTTCCCGTCACTGTCTTGCGCTAAACCGCCTCGAGGAACCTTGAAAATTTGGAGTAATTATAGATTTACTGTCGCCGTTGCAAAGAGCACAAATTTGTCTCCATCGTTCGCCGTCTCTGGGGGCAGAGAATCGCAAGATCAGTGATAAGAGCTTCCACCTCGTGCTAGTTGGTAGCTTAACTTCTAGCTAGTACCCATACTCCAGATGTCCTTTGTGAGATATGCACCCCAACTGCTTGGAAACAATCCGACAGCACAGCGATACGGCACGGAAAGCTTGAAAAGTTTGTACGGCAGTTGTAGAACTTTTCTGGGAGAATGGGTCGTAAGACGTCCGGAACCATCGGTTCAATGGCGAGTTCATGGATTTAAGAGTAGCAAAAAAAACAAACAGTTTGGTTATAAATAAGGCATTATAATTGCACACCAACTCCCAGCAACTTGATAACATTCGGAAGAACCTTGAGGGCTCCTTGCAACGGAGCGTACACTTTCAACATTTCCTAAGGAGCAGGAGCATCGTCCTTGATGAGCACAAAAAAACATTTTGTATCGATTTGACGATTGCAATAATTTACCAATGTGTTGATAAATGGCATCCAGTGTTCATCCTCAAGCGTACTTGTTGCACTCGCCGTACGTTGTTTATGTTTGTTGTCTGACAGCGCTGTCATACGGCCATGTCACAGCACGCTACCGTTTCCGCAGGTAGTAGTAGTACGCTGCAGCACGGAAGCACTTTTGCACTTTGGAGGGTGAACAACCTCCCGGTGGCTGATTTATTGCAACCATAAATTGTGAACGGCTTTAATGGAGGCTGTTTAAAGTGCGTTTACATCTCGTACCGCCGTCAGCTTATATTGTCGTGGGATTTTGTTCTACGAAACCTACGATTTGAAATGTGCCAAATGCAGAGGCAAACCCGTAACCAAAAACTTTAGCCACTCTCGAGCTACACGATGTCGGATGGATGCTCGCCCACCACCAGTTTTTAAGGAATCTATTTCGCGTACCATCACCGTTCCATTCCCTTTCCCGGATCCAATAATCGAGACGATGTGGATCGCTTCACGATACGGGTGTTAAAATCTTCTGAAGGATGACTTGTATTGCTTGGCGTTTAACGGGCTGGCTGGGTGTAGCAACTAAATCCACAGAGGATTACAAGTTGTCGTGACCAAGCATCAGGGCTTCCCTTTTCCCTACTAGAGTACCCTGGTGAAACCCTGCCTGGATGTGGTTGACGGTGATAAACTTAGAGCAGCGTTTGGAGCACCGATCGGGACGTAGTGAGAGTCTTATGTTTCACGATTTCCCGACGACACCGCACATCTCATCGTCAAAAACAAGCTATTTTAAGGAATCTAGAACGATAACAAGCACCGTGCGGTGAATGGGACGATAAGTACCGGTGAAAATTGTTTATTTCGTTCGGATTGTGCGCGCACGAGGCCCGAGGGTACGTGTAATTTTTTATCGATTCAACCCAAAACCTATACTTGCAGAGGGTACAGTGAGGTAGGGAAAGAAAAGCAGGATGGTATGGATGATAAAAAGTTGCCGAGGGAATAAAACGTTTCTTGCGATCCTTGCGAATCGCACAATTAGAGGAAAGGAAAGCTCCTTGGTGCTTTTCATGTTTTGTTGCCCTTCTTTAGCTACAAGCTTTCGAGACAAATTGTCTAATGTTTGATGTTGTCTTGACGGTTGCCATGGGGCTTGTGCTGCTCGATTGCCAACCCTCCAGATACCCACATACACACACAAACTCTCATCTTGCCTTCCACCATCTGTTTTGGGACCCGTGACTTTGGAAAGTGTTTTTCTTTTGTGGTTTTTGTAAAATCGGAAAAGCGAAGGAATTTAATTAATTGAATTCCAACGTTTTCCAGCGGCATCCTGTGACGCGGTGGGAAACGGTGAGTGTGCGACTGCCGATCGTAGCATTCTGAACGTTGCCGTTGTTACACTCTCTCATTGTCGGGTTGTTTGGTGGCGGCAAATGGTTGGCAAAAAGGATGTTTGCACGCGTAACGTAAGCATGTCGGGAAGGTAGAATCGTTTGAAATTGTAGCTTTTCGCTCTGAAGTGGTAGCTCAAGTTTAACAATTTGATACATCTTTTACGATGGCTGAAATGTAGATAGCCCAATTTGAAAAAGGTTGAAAATGGTTGTTCTGGAGAAGGATTCTACAATTTAAGCGGTTTTATTGGCTTCCTTTGATTATTCTGTTGTATCTATAGCATAGGGATTTTTTTTTATTTATTTTTGGTTTAGCCGAGAGTGGATGCAATTTGTGATTTTACGAGCAGTGATTTTGATTTTTAAATTTCTATGGATTTTGTTTTTTTATGTGGTATTATAGCTAAGCAGTGTCTCAAATTTATATCTTGTTTTTTTTTGTTTTTTTTTTATTCTACAATCAAACCTGCATAAGAGATCACTTAAGGACTAGCGATCTAGAATTAACTTTAAGAGGTATATTTTTTATGCAGCTTTACACATTAAACAATATCACTTTGACTCCATCAGCTCCTGATTGTTCTAGAGGAAAAAAAAATGGATTATATATTGAACGATTTCCGCTCTTTAATACGCTTCAAACTAAGCGCACTTCTGGTTTACTTGAATCAAGTCTCTTATTCATAAATTTACGTGGTTTTACATCTTTGTACTTTACACAATCGAAATCTTACATTTAAAATTTTTGATTTTAAAAACACTTAATTTTACTCTAATCGAAATATAACAGCATTGATAAACAAATATTCAAGGATTGCTGAAATTGTCTTAAGTTTAAATTAAAAAAATAAAGTCACTTTTTCATTTATGAAGCGAAATGTTGAACAAAGTAAAATAGTTTGATTGACAAAATATCGGTGTGACATTGGATAAATGAAAAGAAAAACTGCTTACTAGTAATTTTGAATGAAATCATCGACATGTTTTCATGGCTTAAACGTTTATGTCAAGGAATGTCAAAATAATTTAAAAAAACTGAAAATCCCAGAAGAATACTCATGATGAAAATGTACAGAAAGCATAATTGATACATCTATGTGCGAATTGAATAAAAGCATTTAATAAGTATGCTACAAAGCTGGAACGAATTCAAATAAGGGATTATAGTTTTTACACAATTTCTACTATCATTTTCTCTTTGGGACATCCTATCCTTTGTGATCGTCTGTGAAAAGAAATTGCAATCTGCATTCAACCGTACCTTGTTGCATAAAAGAAAACGTCCCCCGGCTTCAATCAGCCATTGATCTGGCACCTTTTTTTACCTCAATTTTGACGTGTTTGAATAAGTTGCCTACATTTGTCCGAGCCCGGTGTAAGCACGCCACACCAAATGGGCACCGTGTCAATCAAATCCGGTGACCGCAACCGACTCTACCATCAAAAGACAGACGGCAGACCATCGCCGCACAGATCAAGGCAGTTCAACCGTGTACACCGTGTGGGTGATTTATGGTTATTCAATACCACCCAGTACCATCATTATGTGTCATTTGCGAGTCGGACAGACCATCATCATCATCATCGCCATCATCTACCAATGGCCTATCAACGCCATCCACCGGAGGACAAGAATGTCAACCTTTCCGTGCGGAGTGTTGTTCTGTTTTTATCGACTTTGACCCGGGCGCAGCAAAGTGGTCGGTCTTTGGCATCGTGGCTGAATGTGTCCCACCATGCTCCGTAGGCGCCACGGACGATGGCGCGCGTTATGCTGTCCCGCACTCTGGCGGGTTGACAATTATTACGAAAGCATCTCGTCACCTTTCGCGCTCAAAGCAAAGGGGGGGCGGGGAAGGGGAGGGGGCGTATGGGCGCGAATTAACACCGATGCTGATGCTGCTGCCGGAAGGAATAATTTCGCATGTAACGGGTGGCTTTTATGTGCATGTTTGCTTAACGTTTTTGTGTGTAAGGGGTTTGAAAAGATGGCAATACGTTTGCCCAGTGCGGTACTGGGTGGGTGATCGTGTGTAAAGCAATAAAGTTTATTAATATTCATGACGAACAGAGTGGTTACCTTTTTTTTTCTTCATTCGCTTATTGCACATTACATTACCAGTGCAATTAACATTATCGCCCGAACGTATGCAATCCTGTGCACACTTTTTGTGATTTTTTTTTTACAAATAAATCATGTCTATGCACGCCGACCACGGGGTGGAAGAATTTGGGAAGGAAATCCCTGTTTTAAAAATTGCTTTTCATAGCGAAAGCACCGGGCAAAAGCAATTGAAAGTTAATGTACTTTGCGCTGCAAGCGGTGGATAATTTGTTGTTTTTCGCTTCCACTTTTGGGAGGAACGTTGCAAGTGAGCCGATGCAAGCGGTCGCATCTCGAAGGCAGCCGGGCGCAAACCGTCGTCGGCCGAGGGCGACAATTTAATCAGCTTAATGACATTAGCTTGCCGGCGAAACCCTGTTCGAAAATAGGTCTCGATCGATTGCTGGCACTACATTTTCCTGGAGCTTTCACGCTTCCCTGGTCCCGTATCTTTATGCAACACTGCAACACCGCGCGGCGTTCAACAACTTTGCCACAGCGCTGGCAGGGGGTCGAGCAGTTTTCATTACTTGGCATTACTTTCGCTGCGTCCTTCGGACCCTGGTTGCTGTGGTCGCGCGTGTACCGCCCACAGGACCCGCCTGGGAGTTGCTCCAATTTCAGCTCGTGATTGTGTGCGACCGGCTGCAGCAGGCTAGCGCTGCTCCTGCCACCCTCCGCCAGGCACCCGGATGTCCTATTTCTCGCCCGATCGGTGGCACGGCGCACATGGTGACACACCTCATGGTAGCTGAGGTTGCCGTGTCCTCCAGCGATCGGTGATTTTTATCCATGTTTCTGTTCGCAACCTTAAACCAGTTTTTTTTTTATGGGAGAAGTTGGTTGCTGTGGCTCGCGTCGGTGGCGGTACGGTACCATGCACTTAATTTTCCTCCTAACTCGATGACTCGCCACCGCCACCGGTATCTTGGAGGGGGAAGGGGGCGACATTCAAGTAAAGTGTTCGAGTTCATGTCTTTTTTCTGTTCCACTCGTTCTCGCTTTTTGCCATAGTGTGCGGCACTCCCTTCGAATCGTGTGGAATCGTGAGTAATTTTAGGGCTCCGTGGGAGTGTTTCATGTTGTGTTTTTTTTTCTTCTTTAGTGCCTAGTGGAACACAGACATTGGACGTGGTCGGAACCACCCACTGTGAGGTGGTGTGCGGGACGAGTGGTGAAGTTTGGATAAAAAGTATCTTGCCCAATCACTACATCGTTGGGTGATCATTGACAACATCATCAATATCAAATGTGTGGCCGTAAACGGTTGAGAGTGCATCGATGGTGGTGATCGAAATTGTGGCCATTTCTTTATAGGGGAACATTTTTAGCAAAAGATAAAAACTGAACGCCAGCTCAGCATGTTAGCTGCTGTCTTTGCACACAAGACGTTGGACTGAAATACTAACTACAAGATGTGAAATATTCTTTGCCCTATTTGTTTTGGGCTCAACTTAAACAAAACTCGACTCATTGGCTATTGGATTAAGTTACTACTAGAGAATAAAGTAATTTTGAATTAGGTAACTCTCTGTGCCAACTAGCAACTCACCCACCAGTTTAATAACTTCCATAATAAATGATAACCAACAACTCATTAAGTACAATCGTCATTAAAACATAGGAGAGTAAAATTCTTAACAGGCAATTCACAAATGAGTTGAACATTTCAACGCATTCACCACATGGATCTAACTCATTATGGTTAAGAGTGCTCATATCTGCCAATGCGGTTGACTGATTTATGGTAACAAGTGATATTGAAAAGCTTATTAAGTCAGAAATGGCTGATCCGTCCTTGAGAGGTCGTGGTAAATCCAAGATTATATTTTCCATTCTAGCCTTTATTATATTCCATTATAGCTAAACACGCTGGTATTATATCATCGATCTTCGATCTACGATCTACACGATGCACGATTTTGACGAAATCACGCACATTAGCTACATGACTGTGCATGGTTGGCAGCGTTGCTCCACACATAAAATGACCTAAATTCTTCCACGTCAACCAAGTCGCGTGCATTACTCGCGGCATGGAATTCAACGTCCCGACTGGCACTGTATCAAATGCAACCGTCACATCCAACCATTCCGATTCCTTCTGTTTTACAACATAAAGCATTCCAATCCCTTTCCGACAAAAATAGCAAAAGTAAAGCACAAGGATCATTTGTTCTACGAATTACGCAAAAGCAGATCATTCGTGCATGAATTTCCTCGTCCCCCCACGTTGTTTTCTTGCAATTTATCTTCTACGCACTAAAACACCGCTTGGGTCGGCTTGCTGGGTAAATTATATAGCTTCCCGCTTTATTTGCCTGACCACACCATACTGACCTTATCCACTTTGCTTCCGTTTCTTTTCCAGCTTTCCCAGCCTCAGTACATTATCACTCACGCCCCATCCAGCAAGAGAGACAGAAAGCGAAGCTAACCAAAGGTCTGTCACCTTCAGGAGTCATCGGGAAAGGTAAGTGTGAGGTGAAAAGCGAGAGTAGGGAGAGCAGAAGAGTCTTAAAGGGCTTAAAATTTCCGCCACTGTTATTTAGGGGGCCAGTTTATGAGGGTGTGTAGAGTCGAATCGAACAAATGATTGCGGCCCCGTGCGTAGTGTCAAGTTTGTTACGCTTTGTACGGACAATATGAGGGTTGTTGTGTGTGTTTTTTTTTTTGTGTTCACGGAGACAAATCTCATTTCACAGCTCGGTAAGCTTTGCTGCACGAGGGTTCGAGAGTTTTGGGCACTTTTTGTTTTGCTCTCCCAGCCGGTTCCACTGGTACGCATCTCTGAAATTGGTCAAATTACTTCATCGCATCACAACCTCACTGGGTCCTGGACTGGCGATGTTGATGCCGATGATGATGAGAGTGAGCCTTCGAAGGAAAACACTGTGACAGCTTCACTTACGTCAACGCATTTCCCACCGGACCGGAAATCAAGCTGAGGAAATAGCGATGGGCTCGTTTGTGCTCCCGCAGTGGAAAGATTGTTTTTCGTAAGAGTCGCTTTACTCGCTTCACTAGCTTCCCGCTTTGTGTGGCGATGCTTGTGAAACAAATTTTTATGCTAAATGTATGACGAAAGATGGTTTATCAGTGGGTCGGATGTCGTTAGGAAATTAATGCACCTCCATTGAGCTGCAACGGAGCGAACGGTTACAAATTGCAGCTAAAATTCATGTTTGATAATGCACTCCTCGCTCATTAAGATACGTCTCCGGTGCAGTACGTGACGAATGACAATAAGTTTTGCGTCCACCCAGTGCCCCGAGCACCAAACAATTACGCATTAGCACATCCGCTCTAGACCATCCTTTCCTCCGCAAGCTTCCTACGGTGTTTGAATGGTGAGAAAATTCATACGCAAAGCTCGCTCGGCACTGGGGCAAATGGTTCCGGTTGGAAAAACTGTGTCCCAGGACGCGCCAAATCTGCGTGGAAATGCACACAGCTGGCAGGTAGCCAGGACCTTCCCTGTCCTGTCCGGACAAGGGGGGGAGGGAGGGAAATCGTTTCGTTGTTTTTATTCAAAACCAACGAACCGGCTTTGTTTCACGCACCAACTCTCTGCACAACTTCCCATCTTTCCACCCTCGCTTGTCAGTCTATTACGGGCAGGTTAGGTTTGTCCCGCTGCCGACACGAATTTTCGTACAATTAAATCATAGCCCCAAACCACCCGCGGTTCAACCACAGTGGCACTAGCGATGGCCAGCGCTGCCCGAACGTAATGGAACTGCGTGACAATAATTTTACCCGAGTTGCCGGCCATTCTAATTAAATGCTTCACGGGTAGTGCAGTGATTGTGTTTGTTTTTTCCGAGCTTTTCTAGCTGAAGGGGAGAGAGGGTTCATGGTTATGGGCGGGACGTGGCGTGTGTTTGTGAGTACGATTTACCTACACCTCTTTATTTTGTTCGAACGATTTCGGTTTTTTAGTGTGGTAAAGAAGGATTTTTCGGTCCGGAAGTTGTAATATTTTGGGGAGCTTTTACTGAAAAGTAGCAGAGCATGCTCGTCTTGTGTCTGTAGGGTGTATAAATGTTAGAATCATTGTATTTGTAAGTTTTTATTTTTTAACATTGTTTTTATTTCGATAGTAACGGCCAGGCCGTATTGCCTTCTTTTAACATTTAATTTTTAAACATTTATCATTTTCAACATCAACGTAGCGCATCGGTACAATCATTTCCGTAGCTGCATTATGTATGGTGTACGTAACGAAGAGCTTTAAGAATATCACATCAGAACAAATATGATTTTTTTCTACTGTATAATTTTGTTCTTGAGAAGAACGAACATACCATGTCGGCCTGGCCGTTCCTACGGAAGAAAAGAAAAACGAACTTTTAGTCGATCATAATGTCCAAAAAGACCCAATAAATCTGTTTTGTGTTTCAATTTTCTTGTGTTTCCCTCATTAACCTCAACATATCCACAAGAACTTCCTTTAAACAGTTAATGGTTTTCAATTTAAGATAAACTGTTGAACAGTTTTTTATCTGTTTTACTCATTGGATGGGATTAACTGAGCAGTAACTGATAAGTGTTGTTTTGAACAATGTTTCAATTTCAGAATGTTAGTTTGAAGTTAATTTAAATTTTGCTGTGTACTTTTTTCAGGGAATATTTTCCTCGATGTTTTACATAACCAAAACAAAACATAACACGAAAAGCATATAAAATTGTGTATTTTAGAATTATTTTTTTTTTTTCGGTGATAACTGCCAGACCGTATAGAAGGTATTTTATAAAATCATTCGAGTAAAAAAATAAAGGATCGTAAGCATTTGAAAGCTGCTCTCATGGAGTATCACTACATCAATATCCAATTATAATTAAAAATAGGCAATATGTGACGCATTATACACATTTGTTTACTCATGCTCACCTCAACCTTTCTTTGAAGGTGCTATGATGCTAGGAATATATATTTAGTCTTCGATCGTAGTTTGAAAATCACGGACGTAGAAATCGGTTTACAGCCGTTTAACCTTCAAGATTGCCAAATTCTAACCCGCCTCCGCCACACGAACCATTTATCATATAACCCTTAGCCCGATCCGTGCCTGTATCACGCCTACATCGCACAATTCCCACGCCGTCCCATCGTAACCCTTCACACATTCCTCATGCGAAAAGGCTTGAGGCCTTTGCGGTGATGCGAAAAATTTGGCCACCCAAAACGGTAGTAACCATCAACAGCGATTTTCATGAAAATGCCGCTTAAACGAACCCCCCCCCCCCTTTTCCCGGTACCGTTCGAAAAGCTTTTCCGGAAGCTTACAGATTCGTTTGCTTTGCGTGAGTGTGGCATTGGGGTGTTTATTCGTCAAACAACTGTCACTGCGTGTAGCAGGCCTGCCAGTGAAAAACCTGAAAACCTCCGGTCGCCGGTCGCCGGTCGCCAGGAAAAGCCCAAGTGACATTGATGGTTGTAAATTAATTCAAGAAGCGTACGCACGCACGGTGGGATGCCCCACGCTAGCAGTATGTTGACATTTGAAGTCAGCTCGGCTGTTCGGAACTTTGGCCTGGTGGGCGCTTGTGTGAAACATATAATTCACGCTGCTGCTCGGGATGGAATTTATTGGCTTTTGAATGGTTTTTTATTTGACGTTTATGATTTTTCAAAGAACCTCGGGGTAGGAAGGTTGTTGATTCGCTTTGCATATCAGTGTCTTCTGTGGATCTAAATGCAACTGGAAAGAGGCTCCTGATAGGATTGGCATAATAAAACATGACTTAAGAGCTAAATCTGATTGTGAAATCAGGGAAAGTCTGACACAATCTCGGCTACGTGTGGGAAAGTAAACGATACATACACCAGTTGAACAAATAGGTTGCATTTAAAATCAAACCACCAAAGACTAGGCAACATTTACGCTTCAGAGACCCACAGGCATCTAGCATATTGATCGGATCGCTTCCGTGAATGGAAGGAGAAGATTCTAACGTAAACCTCCCCAATTTGCTCCAAATATCCTAATGATTGGAAAACATTTCTCATTGCTTCTCTATCTCCTCCTCCCCTTCTCAATGGTTGAAGCTGTCGATAAGCCAAGTACACCGGAGGCCGGATATTTAAAGACAGGAGCATTTTCAAATGAATCCCAACGCATGTTGATCGTTCGCCGCTTATCGTCGGCTTCCTGCTCTATCTGCCAGTTGTTTGCATTTGTTTCCGTGTCACGTATTGGAAAATTTATGCCCCCGAGAGGGCTCTAACTCGAAGCGCTCCGAGATCCATCCAGGAAGCCTGACGTTCGATAACGCTTTTGCAGGCACGGTGCGGTGGATTCGCTTGTTTCAAGTGTCTAATTAATGCCTGGGGAAAGAAATCCGTAAAATTATGTACGTCCTTACGCTTTGGAAAATTGGGTGGGCGGTACTGAGACGCGGGATAGAATTTTCTTATCGGCAGAAAAAGCGTATATGTTTGATATGCCGAATAGAAAAGTAGCGGGGAAAACGTTCGCTTCCGGCTGTCAGCTACAGTATCTGACAGCGCTTTAGAATGTTGGGGGAGACATTTTCTAGCCCCCGAAAAAAGAAAAAAAAAACTCCGGACAAAAATACACAACACAGAACGAATTGAAAATTTCTCACTCGACTCACGACCAGCCTCAGTATGCTTCTTTTCTGTGGGTGAAAAGCTAAACTTTTTTTTTCCCCGTCCCCGCTTAGCACCGGAAGTGATTTGTCAGGGCTGATGAAAGTTTCCAGCAAACGAGAGATTGGTTTGAGTTTGAGGATTTTTTCGTTCGCTCGTTCGCTCCCTAGCCCTCACTATTGCCAACTACTGCTGGCAGGCCTTTCCTGCGCGTGGACAGACTTGAATGACAATCGGCCATTCGTTTCCTGTACGTCATTCGTTGTGTCATTCAAGTTTAGGCCTGCAAAAGCATAAAACTCTGCACTTGGGGAGATTGGAATGGAGCTTCCGTATCGCAGCCCGCAGGAAAGGCAAGGAGCTAAACAAATCCCGGCAGAAGGATATAAATTTTCGCTGAGAGCTAGGAAAGTCCGTTTGCTGTTCGGGTGGTACGAGTTTTTTGGTTCGCATTGAGGAGACGCAACACATAGGCACAAGGATATGTTGGGCGAATATATGGGCTTCTTTTTCTGTGCAACTGCCGGGGTTGACCCATAGCCGGGGTCGGAATATAGTTGAGCCGAGTTTCTAATCGCCTTCTCGTCGTCATGATTTATGACACACTCACACACTTTCTGGGTGCTCAAAGTTTTTTTTTGCTGACTTTATCTTTCCATCGGTACAGCTGGGTGCGCTGTTGGAACAAATTTTGATGTCCGTGACGGTGGAACCTTGGGAGGATGGTAAAGGATTTTCTTGACGAAAATTGTCTCATCTCTTGCTCCCATTGGGCGGGATCCGGCAGAGATGTGTGCGCAAATATTGAAATTGGAACTGTGCCATTGGAACAATTGAATCAGAGCGAAAGGAGGGAACGCTAGGTGTTGTGTGGGAGATGGAAAGGAAGAACGCAAGGATTCTGAGATTCGGCAGCTGTCGCTGGAAACGTGTTGAGATTTGATAGCTTCACACTTTATTGACACACCGGCTCCGTCATTGATAAGGTCCGGAGGTGTTATGAAGGAAGGATACGAAAATGTGCCGATAAAAGAAATCGTAGCTTGAAAGCGTCAGTTATGATTGCCAGCTTAGGAAGGGCTGTTTATATTACACTTGGTCTAGCAAAATCTTAGTAAAATTTAAGGTTTTGACAAATTTCAGCATCGTGACGATCCGAAAAATGATCACAATTAACGTTTTAACAGTCATTCAAAGGCTAGATCTCGACATTACATCTCTTTCACGCACCATGTTCTCACTCTTTGCTACCAGAACATGAAAAAACGTTTATTATTTTTAAAGATAAAGTTTTTTAGGATTTTCTATTTTTGCTCAAAAATATTCAAAACTTAAACAAAAACAAAAACTAATCCTCTGTAGTGTAACCTTATCGTACTCTAGCACTATCTGTTGACAGGTAGCGGAAGCCATTCAAGAAAAATATGATATTTCCAATATGCACACTGACTGGCTGGATAAACTTGCAAAAAAGAAATGTATTCATGTGTTATTAGTTTTTCGATGCTTTTCCCACAGGTAAAAAAATTTTGCCAAAATGTTGAGAATGGGGACTACGAATGGGTTGTTACCTTCCTCTAAAGTGCGCAAGTGTAGAAAAAAAAAAATCGCTTCTGATTGCACTTCGGTATAGGTAAAGTCGAACTGCTTCAAGCTTTTACTGTCCAACTTATCATGGACGAATGCATTTGTTGTAAATCTATACCTCTTTTTATTATTCAAAATGAGTTTTTAATGAGCCCGTGTGAATAAACATTGAAAAAAAAAACTAATTTATTAAACTGTTGATTATCATAGCATTTGATCGAACATATTTTAGGATATTAAATAATTTCTTTTAGTCAATACGGCCTGGCCGTTACTACCGAATGAAATAAAATTATTTCTTTTCGATTAATGATTCGCGGCTCCTGTTAATATTTGTAAGAAGTACTGTAAATCCGAAAAATATAAAGGACTTACCGTATACCGTTAAAAAATGCTCACCTTTTACATTTTAGTGAAAACTCCAATGAATTCAATAGAAATCCATTTTCAAAATTGATCCTCTTTTCCTTCGAAATGCTTCTACTTGTTCGTTGCTAGCGCACGGTTTTGCGACAATCCTGATTGTCTTGTTATGTTCGACACTTTCAAGAACCACATTTTGTTTTCGGTTCATCGATGGCAAAGCTTCATCATCAGCTTCAGCAGCTCGTTCGCACAGCGTTGATGATGATGATAAGTCGAGAAACAGAGTGAAAATGTGCCAAGAGATGATGGGAAAATTTGAATAAAGCAAAAATGTATCTGCACGACAGCAGCGTCCAACAGTAACCGGGATGGGACTGACGTTTGCATCGATTGCCGTCGATCGACACCGGTTGGGGCTTTGCCGAGCGTTATTTCACAGCCAAATCGAGGTCAAACTGTGGTCTGGCGGGTTCTTTCGCTTTTCGTCGTCATTTCGTGGTCTGTTTTTTTTTTCTTCTGTTGCACTCACTTTAACCTTCCCACCCGCAATCGGTGGATCGAAATGACGTCCGAAAGAAAAACGCGAAACATTATCAAACCATCAAACGGACAACCGTCAAAGACAGAAAGGGTATTTGGCTTCTGGAGCGTTGGAAGGCTTTTGTGACTTTCGAGAGGGTTGCGCTTTTACTCGACTACCAAGGCGGGAGGAACAGGGGAACAGGCGATGGTACAGGCGGCAGAAACAGATAAGAAGGACAAGAAGCGATCCGGCTGCAACCGATTGCACAACTTCAAGTGACATTTTGATATTATTTTTCAATCAGCACCATCCGCTGCGCATACACGCTATTTTGCATTCGTCCTTCGTTCAGCGCCCCTTCAACGCTTCCCCACCCCCACCAGTGGCAGCCCAGTTCGCAGTTCGCATCGATGATGCAGACTGCACTCGATCATGCTCGCACGTTTGCATAATAATTATTGCACGTCTCCGGTCTCCGGGACGTCACCGGGCAGCCGCGGCTGGCGCGCTGGACATACTGCATTGTGGCGCTGCTGCGCCGTGGAAAACGATTATGCCACCGTCCGAACTTTCTGTGCCCGCTTTCTCCCCCGCGCACCGTTTGACATGGTGTTTATGTAAACAAAACTTTTTTACCTACCTCCCCCGTTTCGCTCTGCCATCTTGTTCTGTGCGAGACAGGCTTAATGCAATGCGGTCTCCATTTTGTCGCCCAACCGCCAGGAGAGGGGAGCGACAGGCAAGTAGCAAATTGTTTTCCGAAGCAAACACACACTCACGAGCGGTCACCACACGTTTGTGGTTCGCTGATAATGGCTGATGTTCTGCCTGGTCGGGGTGCGCGAGGTGTTTTTTTTTGTATTTTCTTGTGCTACTGTCTTCTTTTGTGCCTGCGCCGTTGTTGTCTGGTGTGTGTGTGCTTTCATTGCAACCGCTTTCCGATCAGTGGGCATCGATGGTGTACTGGTCACCGAGGTGCCCTAGTTTCGATGCACAACGGGGTGCACAATGCAGTTTGCGCTGAATATAGGGGGGGGGGGGAAAATATCTGACATTGTGTCTGTTTTGTTGCGCATGCAGCAGCGGCTTATCGATGCAACGCTACCCAACCGGTACATTATTCAATATGTTTTTGGCACTTTATTGGCAAGTGTTTAGTATTTGCTTGATTTTATATGAGCTCTCTATTGTCGATCGTATTTTATTTCAGTCATTTGTATGTAAACGGTTGAATATTTGCATCAATCTGTAATCGAACAGCAGCATTGTAAACCTATGTGATCCTCTTCTCTTGATTAAATTCCAAGAGCGTGAAATATATGGTAGTAACAGCAATAAAAGAAGTATATTTTGGATTCTGAATTCTTTTTTTCTTCTTCTTCTTAGGTGGCACAACAACCCCTGTGGGGTTAAGGCCTAACCAAAACACTATTGTGTTTTGGTTCTTTCTGTGACTTAGTATACCCATCCATATCAAGATTGTAAATAATCCTACGTATGGGGGGTTGTGATTTAGTGTAATCGTAATAGCAGGATAATCAATCTTACGTATGGGAGGGGGCAGCGGTCCGAATGAGATTCGAACCGACGACGGGCCTTTTCACAGCCTTACGCCGTCAACATGAGACCACCGAGCCGGCCCCTGAATTCTGTTAAAGTTTTATATTTCGTGATTAATTGATTCATGCACATGATTCTTTAATTTCAATTTAAAATTTCAGCAAAATATTTCGTTTTTGTTTGGCTTAGTAAGGGACTTCCGTAATTACCGAAATAAAAAAAAGCTAATGGCAATAATCCAATGGTAAAATGGTATTCATTTTCTAGTGAATATGCTTTCCCTAGAGTTACTAGATTGATGTTTTGTGTGAAATATATATATTTTTATAGCATCTGTCCAAATTTGATCAGTTTATTGTTTTAGATATTTACTTCATTTGTCTTCTTTTAGTTAGTTTTGGTTTTATCTATTGAATTTGCATTTTACAAGATTTTTAGATTTTTTTTTTTACCAAAGTATTGAATATGACATTTAAATTAGCTGTGTAGAACTTGTGTTTAGATATTTTTAGAGGTAAATTTTTCTATCCTTTTAGTTTTAATTAATTTTGTGAGAAAGTTACGAGCATTTGTATGTTTGATCCTTGCATCCAATATTTTTCATATTGAATGAAACATTAGCATACCATTTCCACTACAAATTTGTGCTGTTTATCGTAATCATTACTATTCAATGCGTCAGTAAGTTGCAAGTTTGTGTAAATGCTATAACATCATTCTGAATTATTATGATCGTGGAAATAAAAAAATTCATAGGAATTCGGTTATTGTAAAGGTATAGAGATATTTTGGCAAAAATCATAACTTCAAACCCATAACCATCGTCAGTATATTCTGAAACAAAAAAAACACTTTATTGCTTTTTCATCTCGAGCACTGATCGATTACTCACAATGTTGCACATGTTGTTCCGCAGCATATTTACATTGCAAGCACAAAGCGTGTGCACAGTGAAAACTTCCTGCAGAATACTCCTTGCACACAACCCATGAACCAGGCTATCAGTCAGGTAGTGGGGAAGATGTAATTTCTCCAACTACCGCACCATCCAGCAACCGAAGCGTGGAGAAATGTTTTTATCGACTCTTGTTTCCTTTTTTTTATTCCCTTCCGTTTTATACGGTGTGCATATTTTTTTCCGGACAAAATGAAGCATACACATTTTTCCATCCCATGTCATCATAATTCTCCAACACAAATACTGTCCGGCGTGTGTTTGGGCTAAACTGCAACCGGATGCAATTTTCCATCTCCCTGTGTGCATGCATTCTTCTTTGTCGCTTTTGTACGGTTCTGCAGCTTGTTCGACAGCCTTGTTGTTTTGGCTGTTTTGCTATAGGCTTCTCTGATAGCCATACTCCTTGTTCCCATCCTGATTCTCTCGACCGGGTGAATAAATCATACGACATCATCCGTGATGGTGGTGTACCCCATCCCGAGTTGTACGATGGCGAGGGGGCGCACGGGACTAGTTTACCAAACTTTCAACATTTGTTCATGTGCTTTACTGACCTTCCGACCGGCTTGAGAGAGAGAGAACGATCGCTTTGTTTGACCGTTTGTGTTCGTTTATTGATGATTTCCATGTTTGCCGGGGGAATAATTTATTGGTTATGATTTTTTATCCATCACAAATCAACCGGTTGACGTTTGCGGCGGTATGCCGACTGTGGGTCGAATGTTTTCCTTCTGCACTCCCCCCACGGACTTGGCTATACTTTTACTCATCTGTGGCATCCGAATGCTTGGCTAGCGGGCGGTAACAAAGAGAAAAGCAAAACGGAGGTACAATGTACAGTGTACAAATCAAAAATAGGTTCGCTAGACGCGAAAGATGGATGGAATTTCGATATTGTAATAAATTTGCTCATCCAGTTTGGATCAGCACATTTTGGAGGGTGGTGAAAATGTGTCATGTTTTGGGAATGGCATAAATCAACATTTGTAGCTGGACCGTTAGCTGAGTTACAGTTTGGGGGTGGTGGGTGTCGTTTATAAAAGCGATCCACCCACATGCAAAAACTAGTTTAGCGCACTGAAAAATGTGTGTTGCACGCATTTCGCCGATTTTTATATGTAAACATTAATAAGTTGGTGATTTATATTTGTATTAGTAGCATCGAATGATTTTTTTATCGGATCTTTTATCGATACAGAAACTTTGCACATATTTTTACCAGCTTCCTCAAGGGTTCCAAAATGCAATAAACCAATAAAACTGCTCGAGCAAATATTCGGAGGTTGCTTGCTGTGGTTACAAAGCTACATTCATCATATGCCGGAGCGTCAACTCACCTTCAACACACCCTCTATTTTCCATTCGAATAAATTACATACGCAGAACATTTCCACAGTTTTGTCCCTAGCTCACAGGAAACATTCATGACGCTGTACAGAAATACGCTATGCAATCGAAACCGTTCATTCGCATAAACAAATATTCATTGCTCGATGGAAACGGTTGCATCCTGTTCCAAGTACATGATTACCATTTCCGATGAAAATTTGCAAGAACGGAGCTTTTCTCCCGCCTCAATGTAGCAGCGCATGATAATAAAACAACCACCAACTCTCTACTTATGCCACGTGCGCTGGCAAAACAGGATGAGAATGTACCCAAGTGTGCTTGGTTTTTCGTGCGCCAATAATAATGAACGCTTTCTGGTGGAAAACGGTGTGATAACAAACGGTCCTTGCACCACCATACTATCGGAACGGTAAATGCAAGCATAATAAGGCTCTCCGCTTAGCCACGGTCGAGAATGACGAATGATGGGCCGTGGTTTACACCCCCTCCCCCATTCTAGGTGCGCGAATTGAATTGCACACCTTGTACGACGCTTTAAGCACCGTTTAGTGGAAGCAAAGATAATCCTCTCTTCCTGGCTGGCTGTTACCGGTTTTAGGCGGCTTTTCCTGCCGTATGAATTATTAAACTTCATATCATAAAAGCATATAATTAGGGACTCGTGGTCAAGGTGGGTGGAGAACAGAACGTTTGCACCTTTGCGTCGTAATGAGATGGTGCACGCCGGGGAGGATGTTCACTCGTAAAGCGGTCGAACTTTCGCACGGTTTGCGGATGTGATACGGTGGGGCAGTATTGCTTAATATTTTCGAAAAATATTTGACGTAGCTATATTATTTAATCTTTTAACAAATTGTTCTTAACACAATAGCTTGTTTTCCATCCTTTCCATTTCAAAGCGATCACTAAAAACAAAGTATTATAAAGGTTCCTAAAATTTCTGGTATTTATTTTTCACAGATTATTGGAATGATTTAAAACTCTCTAACATTGAGTTCTATATTATTATTCAAAATGAGCAAGCAAATTTTATGTGCACGAACCAATTTGGAAATGTTAGATAGTAATAATATTTAAAAAAAAAAGATTTAGCCGACCCAAATTCGGTTTGTTTTATTTTGTTTTTTGTTTTAAGATTGTAAAATTATTTTTTTTTAATTCTGTAGTGACGGCCAGGCCTTATTGTGTGACTAAGTGTACCCGTCCATATCAAAATTGTAAATCCTGCGTATGGGGGGTTGTGACTAAGTGTACCCATAGCAGAATAGTCAATCTTGCGTATGGGGGGCGGGGGGCGGGGGGCGGTATCCGAATGAGATTCGAACCGGCTACGGGCCTTTTGACAGCCCTACGCCGTTACCATTGGACCACCGAGTCCATTGGTAAATTATTTGTAAAATTATTTATACGTTATTAAAACTTGTTCTGATTGTTTTAAAAAAGCATGATAACCGTCAAAAACAGCTCGTTGCTCGTCACAAAACATTTGATAAAACGACCACAAGTTGAACAAGTATCATATTTTCATTATCGCTGAAGGGAATTTTTTGATAAAACATTTGGTTAAAAATCACTAACAAGTTTGTCATTCTTTGCATTTAGTTTACACACTCAAAACCTCAAAGAATCACCTGTATTGTCATGCAATTTTAGTTAAGGAGAGATTGCTGCTGCATGAAATCCAAAAAACATAAAAACATAAACATTGCACACAGGCAATAGCGAAAGCAGTTCAAAACATTAAAATCAATCATCGGTTTTTAGTCTTCCAAAAAACACATACAATAGTTTTGCATGAAAAAAAAAATTAAAAATAATTTAACGGTAACTATGTTAATAAGTCTTCTTCTCACACCTCATCGAAAAGCTTTCGCTAATTCGCATTTTACTTGCTGAAACCGAGAGCAAAAAATAAACACATTTCATCGGCCCACCAGCGGCATAATAATGCCAACCGCATAATATTAAACGTTATTGTGCAACGTTGAAAAATTTGCAACCATTCTGCATTTCGTTAACATTAACGGCATTTTAAAGGAAGGCACCCATGTGACGATTGGGCGACAAGTGTCGTAACACAATGTTTCGGAAAGCAAACGTTGCAAGCTTAACTTTTTTTTAAAACCTTCCTCAAACCGTTCCCCCGATCCTTGTTTTATCGGCTCGGATCGTTTGCGTGTTAAGCTGAACGAGATGCGTGTCTGTTAAATACCGCTTTTTCGGTAAGGAAACACGATGTTCAGAGGTATCCGAGCATTAGGAGCAGTAAAATTTCACTTTTTTCCATGGTGTTTACTGTTTTATGGTAATCATGCAGGCTTAGAGGGCAGGATTATTCATTTAATAAAGCGGTAGCATGAGCTGATCGGTGTTTGCGGAGGATATATAAATTAGGTGTGCCAGTTTGTGCATTTTAAACTATTAAAAGCAATGAAAAACAAAGATTAATTGTTTTTTTATTCGGTAGTAACGGCCAGGCCGTATAGATTAATTGTTAACTTAAAATAAAAACCTAGCGATTCTACAGTTCTTGCAATGACATGCTTCTCACAGTTAAAATAATTGATGCTACCGGAAACAGTAGTGTTTTGAGTGAAAGTAATGCAAACGCACGATAAACATAAACAAAGCATTTCTTTTTTTAAGCTTCTGCACTAGCCGCAGATACAACCACACATGACATCCAATGGTACCACCGCCTTAGGGGGGAGCCACTTAAGTATGTCTAATATTTTTCGGGAAGAGAAAATACGCCCCAAGAGATGGTAGCAAAACAACAGCCTTTCTGCCCGTCCCGGCAAATAAACAACAACACCACCGGAAGCTTCATGAAGCCCATCCCCAATAGCGGGGCGCGCTTGTTAGTCATGCGATCTGTGGCGGCGAACGATTTAAATTTGTTTGACGACTCGTGCTGACGTCTTGATGAAGGTCAAGTGTGTGCACGCGGACAGGCCCATACCGAACCGCATGGCTCGACTGGCACTAAATAATGCCCCGAGGGGAGAAATGCTGGTTCCGTTCACCGTTGGGCTTACACTTTATCACGATAGGCGCGTTGGAAGATCGTTTGCTTTCGAAAGTTAAATACTGCACCCAGAAAACGGCACGGGAGCGCCACTGCTAGACACTTCGCGAAGGTAGCGGTTTTCAATCTGGCATCCCTGCACCGACCCCACCTGGCGAGGGTTTGCGCCGTAACAAAGCAATTCAAAAGTCTTTCGATTGCGCCCGTTGAAACCAGGTGAGTGGACACCGGGATGCATCGTTTTGCGGTCCCAAACGCTTTCCTTCTGGTGTGGAGGAGAGCAAAAACCGCACCGTCCCCTAAATGATTGGACACGTGTGGCATGTGTGGTGTTGGGGCCAGCTTCCCCGCAAGCTATACCCACCCAAGTTCAATCAAATCTCCCCAATCTTGCCCGCAGGCCAGGAAGGAGTCCATTAACCCCTTGCAACGCACAGATGAACAGCCAATCGGTCACAGAGCAGCAGTGGCGGTGTTTCACGGTTCCAAGACATTTCGGGCTGTGGACGGGCGAGCCGTCGGCTCTCTAGCAAGGTGCAAGGTTAGTGCGTACGACCAAAAACGAGTTCCCCCCCGATGGTGCGTCCAAGTCCAAGGCACCTGCCGTTTGGCCCTGGGTGTGTTACGGGTGCCGTTTGGCCGGGAGTGATAGTGAGAGTGAACAGTACCACTCCCTCCAAAACAACCTCCCCACAAAGCGCTCGGTTCATTCATCTCCATCCTCGTCGGCGTTGGACAGTTTGGACGAGCGGGCGCGAAAGTTTCGCTTTCATGTCGCATTTCTATTTGCCCATTTTTGTGCGTGGCAAGGGCGGGCAAGGGTGCGGCGTGTCTGTCCAGCCGCTCTCACCTCAAAAAAGGGAAGGTTTGTCACCGGCACTTTTGGAGCAGGTCCTGCCGAGTCCGGGCCGGGCTGGAAAGTGCGAACTGCGGGCCTTTTGCTTGTGCCTTTCCTTTCTTCCTTCCTTTCGGTTTTGTTTTTGCTGCGTCTGCACCTTGAATGCGATGCGAAGCGAGCAAAGATTGAAGCCAATTAGTGGTCCCGGGTGAGGGTTCCGTTGACCTTGCGTTGATTGCGCGAATGAAAACGGTTCGCCCAGCTGGGTGGGTTGAAATGGTTAAACAACGGGCTGATTATTTGGGCGAGATTTGCTGAAAAATAAATAACCGAAGCACTGTGCTGAAGGGTCTGGCTAGATGTGTGGACGGGACGGTTTTTTGCTCACAGGTGTGAATGTTTGTTGTGTGAAGGGTTCCTATTGTAAAGAAGTGTGAAGTATAGTAACTGGCTTGATGCATATGTGATTTGAAAACACAGTGGGAAGACAATCTAGCTTTTTGATTATGGTTACAGCTTTCACTTTAATTTTATCAACATAAATCGTAAAATCATCATTACAGATTCGATGCATTAGCTAGGACATATAAACTATGATTTTTTTTTTACTTTCAAAATATTTTACAAAATTTCATGCTAGCTTATGACTTCTTTACATTGGTTTTATTTGTTTTCAAAACCATTACCAGGGCTCTGAAAATCTTAAAGTATGAAATCTGAAAAAACGGTATTACTTTAAAAATGAATTACTTTAAAAAAATCCCATCAGAGTTTTGGTTTATGTACTTGTTCATGTTCTGATGTATAAGTTTATTTCATTTCTTAACACATTTACAGAATTCATTAAACTGAAGATAGAGCATAAAACATAAACCTAGGAACAAGTTTTTCAATCACTTTTAAACCAATATTGAAATTCTCGTTTTTGTCCTCAAAAGTCTTTCAAACTCCATTTTCCCTTGATATAGAAATATCTATGAGAATAAATGCTTTTGGTCTTCGTTTTAAAATTACTTAGTAATAACAACTCTCAACAAGTTTAAGATCACTTAAATCACAGATCACAGACATCAATGTTCATCCTTATCTAGTTCCCTTATATTACTGTTTCCTTTCATAGATCTTGGTTCGAAAAGTTAGTTTAAAGTATTTTTTTTCGATATATCTTGAGCTACTTTTACTTATTACACCTAGGCTTATGATAATTAATGAGATAATTTTAAACCAGTAATAATTTCTGTTTGTTATTACTGTTTTTAGATTATCTTTGGCTTATATTGCAGCCTTTTGTTCCGTCTGCAAAACGTACACGCACTGTCAAAACTAGTGATTTATCGTGCGGAAACACGCTTCAAACCAAATTTTCGATTGCTATTCAGTGTTGAACACGGGTGACTGGAAAAAAACAAAAAACAAACGAAAACCACCAGAAAGAAAAACAATATCCTTTCCGCTCGTTTTGTGTGATGAAGTAAAAACAACGGATAACACTCAGTACCGGGTGTCACCATCGGCACAGACATAGCCATTACCTCCACACATCGCCACCATCACCAATCAGCACTGCATCAACATACTTCAAACGGTCCCAAAATGCGTACAGACAACCGGCCGGCCAGCCCCAGCAGCGGATTGTTCCGCATCATTCGATGCATCCGCAGTGCCGGACCGCAATTCGACGCAAAATTCCACCGTACCTAATTTTTCCTTTCCCTTTTAGGTGCACCCTCCCCCCCCCCCTTTTGGGGCCAGTTTAGTATGACAGAGGTGTGGAAAAATGAAAACTCTATAAAAGCATTCCCCTCAAAATGACACATAAGCGATAGGTGCAGAGTTGAGGTGGAATGTTTGGTAAATATTATGTTGCAATAGAAGCGGTTGTCACGTTGCAAAATCCGCCCCGTTTGTTGGGATTAAATTTGCATGACAAAGTACTGCATGAGTCTTGTGTGACTCGCTCCTCATTTTTGTGGTTTATGAATAATTTTCTGCCTCAAGCGCACCGTCAACTTTAAGTTATGTATTAAAACTTTTCCTTTTATATCAATGAGATCGTCCCTTACGAAGGATACAAATTAAATCTCCAATCAGGGTGTGTAATGTCTAGTTTGCACCACAAACAGGCAGATCATGCCGACATCAATGCGGCATTAAATTTTCCAGGTCAGTCGGTCGAACCTCAAAAGCAACAGAACAATCTGGTCAATGCGAAGGCATCACTGAGCGTCGTATGCATTTCCTTCCCAGCCCAGCTTCCATTCTGCACGATTATGAAACACCACCGGATGGCGCGGCAGCGAACACAAAAATCGAACCACTCAAACTCGATTCCAAAATTAATGATCTGTCTTGTGGTGTAATAAAGTGTCATTTTGCGAGCAAACGCGTACGCAGGTCAGCGCCGCATGTACTGTGCACCGGCTCGGCCACCGAACTGCACCGCCAGTTGCATCGCTAAGGGCCAAATGTCAACGTTTGCGTACGCGCTTGCCAGGCCAAGGCAGCGCGGCTGGCGTTGCGCAACCTTTCGCCGTTGATCCAGTTCGCGAAATGCATGTATGCAAATGATGTGGCAGCGAATGTAGAGTGCAGTATTTATGCAAAAATTTGACCGAATTTTCAGGGCTGAACGGGGAACCACACGTTCACAACAGCCTGTAATTCGGGAAGCTAGGGAATATTAATGGGAAAACCCATATTGAGGGTAAGCAAAGGCTATCCCTCTTAAATGACAGTGTGTGCGATGTCTGTTCGGGGTTGCGTTGTTGTTCGGTGTTTTGAGCAAATTTTGGCATGTGAATACGGCATTCGCAGCGCAGCACAATATTTGCCGCATCGTTCCTGTTCCATATATGACTTTTTAGTGAAGATTTCTTCGAAAAATAAATTGAAGATGCTTACTAGAAGCATTTGTCATTTTGAATACTTTGTCTTTCATTTTAATAAGCTCTCATGTAACTTTAATTTTTCTCTCCAAAATTTTGGAAAAAAGCTGCTTTTACGTTTACAAAGAATTTCCGCTTTGTTAAAAATATTTACTTACTTTAGGTTCATTTTTCTTTTCATGTTTTTTTTAATAGACTAAGTAAAATTGATTGCTTGCAGTACGGCCTGGCTGTTTGATAGCCTAAATACTCTTCAAGTTAACCCCCTCAGCTAGAAATACCATTCTATAAATGACTTTAATATTCCTGGAAATTTATGAAGAATATATGAGCATTTAATCCTCAAAGAAGCGTATGAGCTCATATTTTTTTAAATTTTATAAAAAGTTATTGTAGTTTAAATAAAGCGCTGTAAGTCATAAACAACTAAAGATATGCTGTATTTCTGTGCAAATGAATTTTGTTTATTTAACATCGTTTTAATCAATTCTTTTGTCCCATAAAAATTTGTTCCTGGCCTATACAAAATAGAAAAGGACCATAAGGGTTATTTGATTGTTTTATTAACCCTGGATTCATGTCTGAATATTGTTCTTTAATTTGCTAGGTGAAAACACGTAACTTCCACTCAAACCGCTGTGTACGGTGTTGCATAATGAAATAAAATGCCTGCATGTAATCATAAAATCTAATAAAAGCACTTAAATTAGCTACCAAACTGTAGTTTAAACATCTCTATGGCCGTACAAAACGTTACTTGTCCGACAAACAGCGAATGATGCGGTCCAATTAGTGGTTCGGAAAATCTGCTCCATTCTAGCCCATCCATCCCGGAGCAGTGACTTGGAAACACACACACAAAAAAAACAAGGAAAAACACCCCAAAGTGTGTAATAATGAAGTGGTTTCGTTGCAGTGCTTCGGTTTCCAACTCGTTACGTGTCGGCGTGTGTATGCGACCGTTTAACATAGAAACAACGAACCGCCCGCACTTGGACCATTTGCCCAGCTCCTTCGGGGCATCCTTTAATAGCTAAACTTTGCTACACATTTTCCGACAACTTTCCCGGGAACTCGCCCTAGAGGCTCCCTTTACTACCCCCCCCTCCCCTTCCCTCTCCCTACCCGGCTACGGATCCGTTCGAACGAAATCCTTCACAGTCGATTGCAGTGGATTTTCATCCAATTTTCTTTTGTCCGAGCAAAGTGGGAAAAGAGTTCCAAAGCTGACGATAAAGACGTTTCCATCGTCAAGATGGACCTCTGTTTCTTTTTTTTTTCACGGCTAAAAGATGAAGGGTAAATGGAAAGAAAGTCAGCGCGCCTGTGCATAACGATGTAAAGATTTGTTTCCACTACCATCCTGCATTGCTCGCTGCCTTAAATGCCCACACACCTCGCCCTCTCGCTCTCTCTCACTCTGTGGAAAAGTTGATCGAAAGCTAAAATAATCTTCTGTTTCTACCGAAAGGAGGTGAAAAACCTTGAGCGATTAAAACGAAGACGAGAAAAAAACAGCTTACCCGAAGAACCTTTGCCCATAATGTTGTGCTGTGCAGAAAATTCTGGGGAAAAGGTGAAAAGAAACTCGCGGAAAGCGAAAAGTCCGACCTTTGTAACGAAGCGTAGCGAATTTCTTGAATCGACCGGTCATAAAACATGACAGTGTGAGCACGGCTCCTTCCATCCGGTTGAATTAGGCTGATTAATCGATGATTAGCGGACTGGATTATGGGTGAGGAGGAGGCTGAAAAAAGGGACTATTTGTTAAGAATAAAATGGGCTACACTGATGGAAGAGGAAGCATAACGAAACAGACGTCAGTTTTGTTTTGCAAAATAGAAATTGAGCGACAGTAGGGCAATTCTGGGCGGTAAAGTCATGTTTTAAATCCGGATGAATGAATGAATGAAGAAAGAGATAAATAAAAAAATTAGCTTGATGTACATGTGAATTTTTTAAAATTTCAATGTTTAAAAATTCAAAAGCTAGGGAATCCTGTGAAACATTTTTCACACTAGCCCCATCTTGCGGTGCTTTCCGGAACTATTTTGCATCGTAACTCTGTTACTCTGCATAAAAAGCTAAAATTTTTATAATTTTTTACTGCAAATGTCGTGAAAAATATTTGAAAGAGAAAAACCACGATATCACTAGCTGCCAATAGATAGTGCTAGTGAACTGAGTTTCATGTACCCTGGCAGAAGAACTTTATAAAATACTAATTATTCATTTATTACTAGGAAACATCAGAATGGCTTCACAGATGTTGATACAAATATGATCAAAGAAATCGTTATATATAAATCATACTCTAGCGTTTGCTGCTGGAAACAGTTTTAGTTAGTTCAGATATGTCTAACTATCCTTAAGAGAAAGAAAAAATGTCACCAAAATACTCTAGTCAATGTGCTTGGCTCGATAAAACCTCTACTTCAATGTCTCCTATGAATCTACCAGAAAGAGAATATACTTTCACATCTTCCAATTTATTTTATCTTTTGTCCCCTGATGTAAGTCTCTGATTATTCGTAGACAGCAAGGTTATAGAGGTCCAAGATTTTCTACAAAATGGTGAGTATCCCTTCGAGTGCGATACACCTTCGAGAGCAATTCAGAAATAAAGCATCGTATCGGGCATAGAAAATGAAAAAAGTTTTCCAATTCCAACAGAGGGACATTCTTGCCGATTTGACAAAATTCTGTTTTTTTTTTTCGAGCCCCTAAACTCCAAGAGGATTCGGACATCCAATTGAACAGAGCCCAAAAAAATACATTACATCTTCTTTGAAATATTAGAACGCATATCTCTCTAGTTCACCCAATTGAACGATTTGCCCCCAAGTTCTGCCGTTGTCCGGTGGCCAATTCAAAAACACAAACTACGCTTTGGTTCGTTTGCATCTTTACCTTACGATGGTAACCGAATCTCCGCACTGGCTGCTATCCCACCAACGACCCAGGAGCGAAGATCGCAAAAAGGGAGTGAAAGGGTTTCCAGTGCACGGGCACGCCGTGCCGATGGGCTTCAGGTGAAAACTCTCACTTTCGTCGCGGGTGTTATCAAAATCGAGAAAGTTTCTCACCGAGCCGGGCGCCGTTGGTGGGAACCGGTTTGAGGGTGACGCGATGACGACGCCCGGCCAAGAGCGGCCGTGCATATTGGCCTCACGTAGAAAGACACCGGGTGCGTTGCCAGCATCGCATCGTGATCCACTCGATCCTCTGGGAACATTGGTTCCGCGCTCGAACCCGCTCCCATTTTTGGCAATTTCTGCAACCGAAACGGCTGCTTCCTGCACCGTCGGAGGACAGCATGAATGTGTTCGATGGTGTTTCGTGTTTTGCTTAGCTCGTTTCGTCTTTCTCGCTTCAGTTTTCGAACATTTCGAGATCGAGAGTTTGAAGGGTTGAATGCTGACGATAGGAGGGTGAGTTTGGGTTCGATGTCGATCCGGTCTCCTCCAACCACAAGGGGGAGACATCCCCGGCCAGGCGACAGTGAAAGTGATGCCGAAAGTTTATGAAACGATGAGCGAAATTTCCATTTCATTTAAATGTCTTACAAGAGCTGGCGCTGGGTGTAGATGGTGCGGGATGCGCGATCGTTATGTAAGAGAGGTTTAGAAGTAAAGATTAATACCGGTATCCTGTAAATTGTGGTTCAAATGGTGAAAGAGAAGAAAGCTGAGCATGGAGAAACAGATGGTGAAAAATTTGTAGTGGAAGATATTTTGATAAATTAAGCAATACGGCCTGGCCGTTATTACCGAATAAAAAAAATATTTTGATAACAAATTTACGTTCTTAGTTCTGTGATCATCAGTACTAACAACGATAGTGTTCTATAGATTTTTTTTTTGTTTTTTTCATAAAACTAAAAAAATGCATTTTTCATGAATTTATGAACCTCTATAAATCTACCAAATCAATTTGAAAGTAATTTTTAAAACGTTTAACTGTTATTCTTTTAGACAATTTTGAGCCAGATACAACAATGAGCGTTTCTCTTGTTGGATTAACAGAAAGCTAATATAACGTATTTCTGTAATCCGTAGTTTATTCATCTACAATAAGTTAGCTTAGAGCATTATGTTATGACATAAAAACCAAATACTTTGACTCTTAACTTGTTTACAGATTATTATAAATGAGTAATTATATAAGTCTTATGTTCTGTATGTTCTTATCCTAATGGCAGACGCGCTGACTAAAAGAGGCGTTGTACAAGTCTTAAGCTTCTGCACTTTCCTCTCGGAACGGAAAAAAAATTCCGATAAAATATCGGTTACGTTAAGCAGAAAATAAACAAACAACAAACAAATAGTGTACGCTTCTTGTTATTAACTCAATCCCATTTTAAGCTTACAGTGCTAGTGGTTTTCTAATGAATATTAAGAATATCGCAATTTGTTAAGTCCAGTGCTGGTGATATAAAACACTGAAAGCAATAAAATATTTGTTAGCAAAAAAAAATGCATGCTTTACTACACGTTATTTTTTATAATTTTAAATCAGGATATTTTCAATGAGAAACAATTAAAAGAACATGCTCTTAAAGTGACCAGTTCGGAGTGTGTTTTAATTTCGTCTGTTATAAAATAAAACAAAAATATTAATTAAATATCACTTCAAGTCTTTGCTTGAATCACACTGTTTCTCTGCCCTATAAAATCTTGTTGGAAGAACAGCTACCCTTGTGTTATTTGATAGTCTGTACCTACTACGGGGGAACGGTTGCGAAGAGATCATAACCCGATACTGTCGTTTATGGAGAACGGCGCTGCAGTTAGCTCTTTTAGCAGACCGCCCGACGCTGCGATAACTAATAAATTCGATTTGAATGCAATAAATTTAAAGCCTTTGACATATTGGCTAGTTAAAGCGGTTGATTTATTCATACCATATTGCTTGAAAGACCAATTCTCATGCGCTACGATTTTCTTACTTCATCTGTGAAATAAAAATAAAATTAGATCTGATTAACGAAATCTAACCCTGAATGTAGCTTATTTCCTTCGTCTTAAGACTTAATTGCATGAACAGTTCAAATTGCAAACAAAACATCTCTTCAAGTTGCAAGCTTAGTACATTTTTCTCCACCTGCCACCATCACCACTGTAATGTTACCACTGTACTGATGTTTTATGTATTTCACACCTTCCGTTCCATAGACAAGCTACGTTTCCCCTATTATCCGGCAACTAAATCGCACACGCAACCCGCAAACACTACACTACACACTGCATCCAAATAATACACACCCGCCCGAAGGCACGCCATCATTCAAACACCGTGCGCCACTAAATTAGTTCCAGTGCATAATGCATCTTCGTTTCGTTCGGTTCGGCGTTCGGGGCTGGCTATCGGTCGGACGGAATCTTTGCGGCACAATAAACTACTGCGCGGGCAGGCGCATCGATGAAAGGCACAGAGTAGCAGAGCGCTCATTCCCAAGATGCAGCTCCCAGTTTCAATATGTTTTTTTTTTTTGCCATTTCGGTGGATGTGCTCGCCAACCCACGGTGCCGCAGGGCAACACCAAACGCAGAACACGTAGAGCGCTCGCAGCATCGCAGCCTCGAATGTTGCGTACCTGCTGGATGCTTTCCCACTGGTTTTCTTTACACGGCTTTTTATCTGTTTTGTTTTTGCTTTGTGTGTGTGTCGGTGGAAAAGCTCATGATGCCAGAGCAACGATTGCTTTTCCTTTTTCTTTCTTCCACTTCTACGCTTCGATTCTTAACCGACCATGCCAAACCGCTTGAAATGGAATATCGATTGTTGCACACAATGCTACACACCCTTTGTCTCACACTTGCTTAGGAGTGGAGGGGTGGTGGAAACGTCTGAAACCGTGGAGCGGAGTGTTTTTTCGCCAGCTTAAAATTGAAATAATATTCACGTACCCGCGAGCACCGGATCCGATCGGATGATGAAAAAGACGGGCGTCGACTATCAGCATCCACAGATGGAAAAAGGCGCATACATACCTTTTACAGATTCATCGACGAGAATCGTTCTGGTGTGGGAGGAAACACTGGGTGCGGTGGAACACGAAACAAAAAGCTTCGAGCAAGATTCCCGAGCAGTGCACGAAACTGAACAGCACGGGTTGTAAAACTCAATTACATTACCGCAGGTGGAAAAATAGTTTACGCGCATCGGTACAGCAGCGGCAGAACCGCACAAATGTTGCTGTTGAGAATTTTATGCTACCTTTGCGTGCTTTGATCTTCGGTGATACAAGGGGGGGAAAGAGCAGTTAGTTTGGTGATGTATGTGCCGACGTGTTCTTTCGCAAGCAGTTGCAGAAGCTTTCTGCTCGTGTTATCTGATCAAACATTAAAAACACTCGTCCTTTCTAACTACAAATTTTACGAAAAAATCATGCTTACTTTCGATTGTTTTTTGGTGCTTTGAATTCAGTTAAAAAAAATATGATTTTTATAGTTTCAATGAATTGTTGTATGGTAGCTAATGAAATGTATTTGATTTTCTAATTTTGCATACCTGTTTTCCGACATTCACAAAAGAAAAATATGAAAGCAAAATTCGAGTTCACAAATGTATTAGCATGGAAAAATGTGTATAAAAAATAAAAGCTATTTAAGCAGTACAAACTTTGTTACATTTCGCTCGTGTGCGTGCAGCCACAGAACAATCACCGTAAGCTCTGGTAAATCCCCACGTTCGCTAGCAAACAGTGCAACAATACAGCAACAGCACCGGGAAGGTGTGAAAAACGGACCAACCATTATTGCTGCGGCCGCTTTTCATGCGTTTACGTGCCACAGCCACAGCCGGAATCGTTGTTCCACCGGATTAATTCCATGGATTATCCTAGGAAACTGTCCAACAGCCAACCGCACACGCACGATGCAATAAAGCGGCCTGGCCACCGGTACCTCACCTGTGCAAGAAGACCATGACTTCGATGGCATTAATAAATAGGGTTCGATTAATAAAATGCAATTCTGGTATGTTTCGAAGTGGGCAGCAGTGGTGAAAGTAGAGTGTAAAGTCTACCAACAGTTTATCACACGCCTGCTAAATATATTTTTTTTGTTTTGTATTTTCTATGGAAAAGTAAACCAACGGATGACCTGTGGAGCTGCTGTTTGTTTGAAATGAGTTGTTAGGGCTTCATTTTAGTTGGTTAAGTAACAATAACCACTTGAACGGAATGCTGGTCGAGTGGTTATGGTACAGTGCTTCGATAATCCGACGAACGACGATCGAATTACATTCGATCTGATTTCTAGGGTAAGAATTCTTGCTATGCATATGCATTTGTCAAAAATCATTCAAATTTCTACGATAACTTTAAACGACAAAGTCAACAAGTTGCATGAAAACGAAAAAAGAAAGTAGACGAACAAGTTGATAATAAAAAATAATAATGGAGTGGAGGTTGAAAATATAAAGAGGCCTTTCAAATATAATTAGGTTAATTAAAAACTTTCAAGTTAATTTGTGTGCATGAACAGACTATAAGTATAATAAACAAAGTAAAAGAGTAGAAATAGAATAACAATGGGTTTTTAAATAACAGAAAGTTTTACATAAAAAAACTCATAAAAATGCAATGACGTTATAACACGAAACTAAAAAAGAGATTTTACACTTTTGCCTTCCTTTTTAAATTATATTCATCAAGCTGAAAACGAGCTAAAATCACTCAGACTCGAAAAAATATATGGTTTTGCCATTTTCCAACCTTTACACTCCAATTTTTTTTTATCAAGTTCAATAATTTTAAAGCGGTGCATTCTGTATGTAAACAATTTCCTTTCAAATTCAACAGTTTGTCAGCACTTGTTTGCCAATTACGCATCGTAATATGACTTCCCCACGGTGCGCTAAACCATTCAACTTGCTTGCAAACCTTCATTCCTTCATCTTGCTAGAGTACGATTTTCCATTACACTGGCTCAGCATTTACAGCCCAAACGCGGTGCACAACTTCTCACGAAAGACGGCACTACTTCGCTCGTTACAGTATTTGTCCCGAGGAAACATTCAAAATTATCTTCCAAATTGCAAATCATTAGTCGATCCCGCGTCCCGAGAAACCGCTTCTTCCCGACCTTCTTGGCAGAAGAACAGGGATCCCAGTAAGGCATCGAAAGAAAAAGGTCTTGCAAGGATGCATTCCGGCCAAGCTGCAGCACCAAAGCTAGGGAGGCTCATTAATGTTCAAATAAAGCCATAAAGTGCCTTACCGGGCTCGGTAGCAGAAGGCTGAGGCCACCGGTGTACAGTAGGGCAATGAAAAATTCACCAACCTGCCATGTAGCGTGCAGTTGGTTCCCTTTCCCTGCACATCACTTTCCACCCTGCGGTGCCGGATGGTTAGGTTGCCTAGTGTGACGCGAGCAAAGAAAAGGATAAAACTTTCTCTGAAAAGGAATCGTTTTCTTTTCGTGCTGAACTGAGTGCAACAATGGAAGACAAATGCGGTGCTGGCATGTGTAGGAGTATGGAACGAGCCTGGACAAATTCGAATTGTGGGCCATAGGATGAAAGGCCATGTTTAACATTCCAATTTCATGACAATATTTCACCGCGCATTCGTGACTGCAGTGAAATGGGGCGGTATGTATTTTACATGTGTGGAGCATAAGTAACCTTCAATAAGGAACGCGAAAGGTATTCATAAATTCGGTACAGCCGCAGTTGCCTCGATTCGTGTTTAAATCAAATATTGAATGAAAGTAAGTTATAAGGTATAAAAGAGTATCAACCGACTTCTATGAAGGTGCATTGGATCTACTGCTCTAGGTTCAAACCCATTGGAATCAATAATACACTTCTGCTATTTGACTGATGAGTTCCACTCAACCAGAAACATAACCAGCTAACCACATAACTATGCACACACTCAGTCAGTAAATTATGGATGGCAATTTAATTAATTTAATCCAAATGTAATGACTCATCCTAATCGGTGCCACTCAATCGTACGGTACTGCAGCCGATACTGCAGCACGTATGATGCGAAAACCCAAGCAGCCGTTGCAGTTGCCTCATAAAGTATTTCACACCCAAGCTTTCCCTTCTGTATCGCCACCGTCTCCCACTAGAACTCCAGTATCAAACATCACCATCAACTTGAAGCATCCGGGCAGCACCCGTCCAGCACAGCGGGAAAATGCTATGGTGCTATCTCATCGCCACCCTCTCGTACCAGTCTCTGTCCGATTCTGTTATCTCAGATACTGAAATTAACGCCCGTAAGACGAACCGGACAGGCTGTCATTTGTCAACGGTTCGGTGGATGGCAGTGGCTATCGGTCGCGCCTCGCGGACATCCTCCCACACTGGCTGGGAATGGCCGTTGATGTAGCATAATCAATTTAATGGTTCGTTGCGATAAATAAATCATCATCGATAATTAGAAAGCAGTAACGTGTTTATCATGATTTGTTGACGTTTGTGTGCCGCTTGCAGGGGGAAAGGGATGATGGTTTGCCACTGCATTTGCCTGAAGGCGGGTGGTTTTCATCGGGAAGACCACTTAATTGGGTCGCTGGCTGGAGAAGATGCGTAAGGGAGGAAGAGTATAGAATTTCTCGGAGGAATGAGTTCAAGATGTTTGAACGTATGTGAGTGGTGAACATATTTGTCTTACCTTTTACCGTTCTATTTGCTTATGTTTCATCACTGCTTAGATGTCAAACATTTTCATATAAATATTTTCTTTCAAAGTGTGATGATGTGTTGCGATAAAAAGTTGTTTACATATAAAAGTTTAATTAGGAAAATTGTTTCCAATTTTCAATAATTTCAAAATTTGATACCGTCATAAACTGATTCAAACCACTGAATTGCTAGTGTCACATTAAAATGAAACTATTGATGGTCAAAAATAATCAACAAAACATTTAAAGAAATCTTCATCAACCAAAACGATTATTAGAAGTTTTGCTATCTCTCTATAAAAATGAACTGAAATTGTGAATCAGTTTAAGTTAAAAAAACAACAAAAATACCTTGAGCACAAGTGTTTAGCATTTAAAACATGTTTTAATCAATGCGCTTAGCTATCTAAACTGTAAGAAAAATAACCTTTATTTAAATCCGTTGTCTAAGCTTGAGTCAACATTTCAAATGAACGAAACACACACTTTGCACACACTACAGCACCACTTTGACACACGCTAGTAATGATCAAAACTGTGAAAGAGATAATAATTTGCTTTTTAAACTTTTTTTGCAGATTGCAACAATTAAGAAAAGGGTTGCGAGAATCAAGTTTTATTAAATCTATCATGATAATTATAGTTTTTCAACGATGCTTCGCCAAAATATATTTCACGTTATGATGGTAAAAATCTATACGATTTGAGTTTTTGTTAAAGAGTTTTTGTGTAACTTCTCTTGATTATTTAAAAATTTTAAAAACTCACTCTTTATGGGTGTTTGGAGTTTCATTCAAATTACAGCAAGATATCTTCCATGTAAGAATCACTCATATCCGGAGTTGACAGCTATATGTTTCTTGTTATTCTTGTAGTCCTGAGGAAATCATTAATTGTCCTTAGTTGGAAAATTATGTTTCGTTACACCATGTATTTTGTTTTCTGACAAAGCAGGAAATTTGACAAAAGACCTAAATTTTATTTTGAAATTCACTTGTTTCTTTCCAAACAAAACTCGTGTTAATGCTAACGATTCTTTTTTCATGTTTGTTTGTCTGTCCCATTTTTTCCAGATCTAATTCCAGAAAAAAAACATCCAAAAGTATCTATCATCGTTACTTCTTTGCTCACATCCCCACATCCCCTCCATTTTCCACACCCACATTTGTCAGCTCAATAATAAATTCATTAAAAGGTAGCGAAAACGAAAAACAAAATTTTCCACAAACATCCCCTTTATCACTCCAGGAGCGAGGTGTTCTTGAAGTTAAAGAAGAACGAGGTGAGTTAAATTTCATCCTCATCTCTTTTACTGCTTTTCTCCGGCACGAGCTGCTACGGAGCTTATCATCTTAAGATGATCATCTCGTCCCCGAACTCGTCGTCAGAAGGATTTACGACTTACACCTGTAAGTCACGATGCGTGTGTGTGTGTGTGTGTGTCGTTTACTTAGAAGTAAATTAAAAGCTCATAAATAGATTTGGCACACGTGTGCATTAGACGGTGCGACGGCAGCTACACGCTGAACCTGTCAGCTCTCTGCGCCTGTTGGCAGGAGGATAATAAAAAGTGACATTTTGCTATGGGTGGGTGCTTAATTCGGGAAATGGCTGAAATGGCTTTTATGAGGAGTTTGATGGCATTTTATTGTAAAACTTTTTTATTTCTATACTATGCGTTTTGGTTATTAAAAAGGATATTTCTTCATCTATTCTCCACTTTGTATCGCAGAATGATTCCTTCAGATGGCGAAAGTTAGCCATCTACCAATGAGGCGCTATCCTACCGATCAGCCAGCAGCCGTCAATGTAGATCCAATCAACTTTTATCCACCGGCCAATGCAGCGCATCATCGCGTAAGTAAAATATCTATTTTGTTTGATAAATGTTAAGTTTTGAAAAAGTCTTCAAATATGAAGAAACATATATATTAAAAAAAAAACAAAGAGGGCTTTTTAAGGCATGACATAAAAAGTAAAACCCTCTGCCCGGCACGAACATCTTTCCCGTCGCAGTGAAAAAGCTTGATTAGCAATGAGCAAAAACTGGATGCTGTTAAACACGAAATAAAATAAAATTTAAATAGCTTAAGAAAGGCAAGGGAGCAAGAGCAAGAGCAAGGGAGAGCCGAGAAGCGGTGCTGGTGATGTTGGTGCAAGTCCATACACATAACACTCATTATGCCTCGAATGATGGGTGGCACGTGTAAAACGAAAAAAAGCTTTATGCTCACACCTACCGGGAGTGAGCTGACTCTCGAGTTTACAACGCGCTGGAATGGTAACGAATCACAAAAAAACGAGCAGAAGTGAAGGGAAATAAAACAGAACAAAAACAGATGCAAACACATGCCAACCGACACAAAACAAACATAGCATAATCAGGCACGCTAGAAGGAGGTGTGCGCTTGTTTAGGGGTAAGTTTTTGCACCTAGGCGCCTTTACAACGCCTTTCACCTTTCCCCTCAAACACAAGCGCCGGCAATGTGGCGGCAGTTTGAAGCATAAATGTAAAGGAAAGATTGTAGCAAAACATGCATTGCGGGAAACCGGCAAAACAGTTGAATTAACTTTTTGATGCTCATTTATGGTCAATTGTTCCGGGCACTGTGACGTGGTGTTTGCTGCGACTTTGTTAGTGTCTTATGCAATGTGAGGATGCTGTTATGTTTTCTAAACAAAAAAGGCAAATAATTACAAATACTAATTTTTCATCCCAAAAGTTTGTTAAAAGTATTCATTTACAATACTTTAAATACATTTTTGCTGATTTTTCAATCGATATTATACGATCAATGAAAGTTAGTTTCCAATTGACCCCTGCCAGACTTTGATTTATATTTGATCCGTTTATTAAATTTCATTCTTCATAATGAAGCTCTTTTATTGAGCGTTTCTACCCACACGAGGCGATTCTGTGGATAGTAGGTTGAATGAACCATTTGAACCCACACTTTATCGAAAATTTAGACAGCATGTAAAAGAAGTCCATTAAGTTCAGGTGAAATTTCAGGTGAAACTTTATGTTTGTGACAAGGGAAATGTGAAACCAGTTACCCCGTTCATCAATGCACTTCAACGATGGAACAAAAATAATGAGAATGCAACTATTGTAGCATCATGTTTTAGGTTTGAAAAGTTAAAAACCATCGGTATCAATTACACTACCGGTGCTGCTCGAACGGTGCGAACGTATAAACTTGAAAATGAAAATACGTGGAGTTTCATGTGGAGCGTATGTGTGTATTATTGGAATTTTACCCTCACATTAAGAGCGCATAAATTAATTGTCTAACAGTTCTTTTTTGATTTTTAACATACAACACAGAGAACATTGTAAAATGAAAATACATCGACAGTTGCGTTGATATGCAATACAAACTAATTTTTCTTCTTCTTAGGTGGCACTTCAACCCTTAAGGGATCTAGGCCTAACCAGAGCACTAACGTGCTTTGGCTCTTTCGGTTGATCCTGCGTATGGGGGGTTGTGATTTAGTGTAGTCATAGCAGGATAGTCAATCCTGCGTTTACCCTTGAAAAATAATGTTTTAGAAATTCAAATATTTGTTTTGCTAGAACTACCAGACAACAGAAATTATATACCAAACAGCAAGTATTCAAAAGCAATTTTTCGATAACGTTCACCATTTCTTTTGCCATCAATGAGCTCCGATAAATTTCCGTCTACCGCGCGATACCTTCCCTTCCGGAGACTTCCGTGTCGTTTCTGGTTCTGATTCAAAATGCTTTGTGTGCTACAGTACGTACCTGTCATTCTACCAAACTTCTGATGTGTTATAAAAAAACAACGAAAATCCCCGGAAGTACCTGTGGAAGTGCCACATCGTCATCCTCATACCACCATCTGCAACTGAATCCTGTCAAGCACGGCGAAATTTTCGACCGGCCCCAAACGTACGACGAACGGAAAATCTCACATCCGGAAGCTACTGCCTTCTTTCGCTGGTGGCGGAATCGCGAGGGAATTGTGCTGCCAAGCGCGCCTTCCGGCCATTTCTTCCTCGCCATTTTCCTACCAACGAAGGACACCCCCATCGCTGGAGCATTGTTTCACATTGTCGCACGTTCGAAATGTGTCATCGCATTGCGTTATACCTGTTTCGTCCCGATAGGGTTACTACTACCTTCTGTTACTCTTTTTTTCGTCCCCTGTTTTCCACTTTTGTCCAATGGTGTGCTAACAATAACGTTCCCGATTCCCGTGACCGATACGATAAGCGATACGCGAAAAGAATGGTTGGAGGGTTTGTATCGCCTCGTACAGGTACGTTCTTCTGATTTCTGACACGATGAGCATTCTACTGGGGAATGTAACGGAAATATATGTACTGCCGGAAAATGCGACATTCATCGACTGTGTAAGGGAGTTGAGTTAATGAAACTTTTGCGCGGGGAGCTGTACGAAAGGGAACAGTTTTTTTTTTGGTGAGTTTCTGGACACAAAGCAGCACAGGAAATGATTGATCGTATCAGACTTATCAAGGACGCTAAAGTTAGCGGTATCTTGTCAGGTGGAATTTTGGAAACGGAATAAATGGACAAATCTGGTCATCATTCTTTTTCCCTCCAACTAGGATGTGCTACATCGTCGCGTGATTGGTGAATGTTACGTACGTGGTATTTTTTTGCTTATATACAGTTACAAGCCTAGAAGCGGCACAAGATACAATTGAGAAGAGCTTAATGGAAGCAGTTCCATTTTTATTTGGATCAAAGCAGAAAAGGAGACCACAAGTGGTTCACAGAATCTAAACAGATCTTTCCACTAGGCTATGGAACATAAAAATACAACTTATTAGGCAAAAGGTATTCAAAGACAGTCAGGACGAATTTAAAGACAGAAAGGTATTTAAATAAGTCATAGAATAAATCATAGAATAAGATTATGACAAGTGAGGAAATAATGCCATTAGGAACTAGGAACTAGAACCTGGAACCAGAAGCATTAAAACAGGCTGCGAATCTTCTTACAAAAGGTTAGAGATCATGACAAGGACGATAATAGTTTCTGGTTTCTGTAAGATCAGTTTCAGGACTACGACTGCCGTGATTATAGCCAATAGCCATAATCAGCAAATGCTGCATCATGCTTTACAAAGCTCTAGAGCTAAAATAATAACTAGAAAATCAATCGACAAGAACTTTATGTTTAGTTTACTAGGAAAAGTGCACATTTTTTTTCATTAAATTCATATGAACATTTACAATAAGCTGGAAATCTAAAAAACTTGTAATATCTGGACCAGATGATGGTCATCAATAACATTTTTGCCTTTAGAAGGTCGTGGAACCAATCTAACAACAATTATAATCCTGTTCCAATATATTTCCACTACATATAACCACAAATTCACACATCTTAATACATCAATCATTAGCAGTACGGTCTGATCGTTTCTACGAAATAAAAAATACATCAATCAATCAATCAGAGCACGTTCGTCACAAAAAGTAAAACCTCCGGATGGATAGTCATTATGCACAGTTATCAAGCAAGGGTAAATCAAATGGTTGCTTTTTAATCTTTCCCCTCGAAACCCATCACACATAGCTCCGAACGATGGTATTGAGCTTCACGATCACTTACTCATCCCATTCGATCGATGGCAAAGTGACGTTTTCCGTCTCGGTATCACCCCAACTTGCCACCTGCAAAGTGTCCGAAAATTATTTCAACACTCACCACGCTCGCTGTCATTTCCTTTTTGGCTCGATTGCTCCAGCCAGTGTAAAAGAAACAATCCCGACGATAAGAGGGAAATTTCCCACATCCGATCGGTTCGTCCCCCCCTCGGGTCGATTCTCATTCAGCCGTCAATTAGACGGTGATTGCATAGTTTCAGGGGTAATACCCAACTTGCCGGTGGCCTGTGGGAAGAGAGGCTGGAACACGGGAAGCGCGGATGCGTGTGTACATTGGCAGGTTGCTAATGGCCAACTGGTTGGCCGATAATTAGCGGAAAAGTGAAATGGATTCCCTAATTTGTGCGGTGGCCTAATTGATAAAAGCGAAGCCATGACGTGACTCCATGACGTCGTCGTGGAGGAGTCAATCCTGAACGCCGGGCGCATCCGGCGGTATCGACCGTTCGACCGTACGTGACGGTGGTGTCAAAAGTCTTGCGAGAATAGGGTCTTGCGAAGCAGAAAGCAATACGACGTACCTTCCTTACTCGTACGAAGCAGTACGTGCAAGTGGTGAAAAAATGAAGATTAACGATTGGTTAACAAGCACCGTAGACCAATCGAGAGCAGCAACCATTCAGGAGAATGTTTACTGGTGGTGTTAAAAAGCTACTTTCTTCCAAATTATGCAACGCACTCTTCGGTGACATCTTCGGCCACCATAACACGGCAAGTTATCGCAGCGGAAATGTCAGCGAATCGATTAAAAAGTTGCCCCAAACTAAGCAATGCGAAGTCGATTTCATAATGTTGCCGATGCCAGTTTTTCCCTCTGAACTGAAATCTTTTTTTTTTGCACAACACTTAGCGGTACGATTTGATAATCGCATACCGAGCGGGAGAAGAAATTATGCATCTTTCAGCATAGGATTTCTTTCCCGTAACGTAACCGGAACGATATCGGAGGAAGCGTAAAGAAAGCAAAACCCCAAATGTATCCCCAAATTTGGCACCAAAGTTCGATCTAAAGTGTGTGTGTGTGTGTGTCTTATCCCCGAACACTCCCACCGCCCGCCTCTGTTGTGGAATGATAAATATGCAAATTTATTTTTACTTCATCTTCCGGCGAAGCGCCAATGTGAAATGTGAACGATTTCGTGCGCACGCCGAGCGGCAAAAAAGTGGAGTTAAAAAGTGTTAAAAAATTCAAATGAATCTTGTGCGATTTTGTTTTGATTATTTTTGGGAAATTTTTAACGCTCATCCTGCCCAGCAGCGCAAGGCGACGGGCTGTTGTACTTTATTGCGATTGGATGTATGTTTATTGGAGTTTGTGTGAGATGTATCCTCCTGCTTTTGCCTTACTGTTGCCTTACTGTTGCTGTGTGCGGGTGGCTTGATTGTACATTTTTAATACACAATACCTCCCCGGAGCCGGGATGCTTCCGGGATGTGTTCGATTTCCGGCAATCCGGGGCTAACCGGATATGCGAAGCACCGAATGGGTCCTGTTTGATGTCATTTTGAATGTCACGGTTTCATTTGCTTGCATGTTATGGGGCATCACTTTGCATCGCTTCGCTCTTCCATAATCGATTCGGCCTGTGCCGGGACCGGTTTCGGTTTTTATTCGCGATACTTATATGCGGGTCCGGGAGCGGCCTAGCGCCTTCGGTTTATGCTTATGCGATTTTATGCGTATGCTGCGAAAGCTTCGGACCGGCTAATGAAAAGGTTAATACGGTTATCGCGCAAAATTTGATTGCAAACATCTTGTGATGGGTTTTTTTCTTGTTTTTCTTTTTATTTGCTTCATCAATTTCATTATTTATTACATTGGAAATGATGCCCTTTCTTTTCTTGCCGTGCGAACCGGAAGTGCACCATTGCATGGTTAAATGTATATTGTATAAGCGTGATAAATTCAACTTGCTTATAAAAAACTTATTTAAAATGAAAATGATTAAAGGGAAGAGAATTTATGCATGAACGATTAACTGATAATTTATTCTCAGGTTTCAGAAATTCATTCAGAAAATTCTGCACAGAACTGTAGGGATGATGTATTAATATACATCTTTCAAACAGAATAATTGCCAACAACTTTTTTCCCTTCGCTTTTGATGCATACTTATTTTATTATGAAGATAATCCTTACATATGAAAAATGTAACATAATATAAAAAGAAAGCATGCAGTTCTGAACAATTTAAACACAAATTACTTAAACCAAGAAAAGCCTTCAAATAGCATCAAACGTAAAAAACATTATCTCCAATCCGACTCTTCATAAACAAAACTTCGTAGATGGCATAATACAGTTGATTACTCAATTAAAAACTAAATAAAATGAAACACATTTCAACAGACAAAGTTTAACTTTTCACAGCCTTTCCGCATGTCTAACGTTTGAATAAATATTTATAAACGCTTCGTATGTCTTGCATCATGCACAGCATCCAAAACATCAGCCTTTCCCACTCAACCGGTTCATCAAAGTAAATTTTTCCCATCAGCTGTCGTACGTTTTCGGTACAAAACGAGGAAAAAAACTCCTTCATCAAAAACGTGCCATGTCACTCGTTATCTTTTTGCTTTGCAAACTTTATCCTTTGGCAAGCTTCCACGGAGGGGGTAAAGAATTAAAATGGCAGAAGATACACTCATTCTAACCTTGTGCATCACGCTGCTAAAGAGAAAAAAAACAGCATCGTACAAGCGAAGAAAAACGAAAGAAAGAAAGCAAAAGCAAGATGCATCCCTACCGCATTCGTGCAGAAATTTACATTTAATGAATTTTAACTTTTACTCATACTGCACGCGCGTGTGTATGTCCTTTTGCGCCGACACCCCGTACGCCACACCCGTTGCACACATTTATAAATTTCTGCACCTTGGTTGTAGCAATTTTAATTTGATTAACTTTTCGCCGGTGAAAAGTTTAGCTTATCTTCTGTGCGGGCGTGGCGAGGCGGTCCCGTTTCTTTTCCGAACTATCCTGAAACGGGATGGGAACAAAAGTTGCCACACGGGAACGCTGCAAGTGTGTTGTGCACAGGATCAACGGTGCAACGGTGGTTAAAATAAACTTAACATGATCCGTACATCATCCAACGACGTACGAGTGACGTAATTGGTGTGGTCTTGTGTGAGCCCGGGATGTGTTGCAGCAATTTGCATAGCATCATCCTTGTATGTGCCTTTTATGAAGATGTTTTTTTTGTGTGGAAAAGGATAAAACATGCAGCAAAGACACTGTATGCAAAACTTGCATGAATAATATACCAAGTAACCGACAGGTTTTGAATGTTTACTTTGCATGATAATGTTTTTGCATTTATTAGAATTATTTTGCCACGTATCAAATATGCCCACTTAAATTCCACTTCGGTACAGATAAACATTTTCCCAAGGTCAGACGGTATTGTAAAATTATCTATTCCAGCTGTGTTTAAAGCACCAGCTACATCCACTAACGATATCAATTACAATGGGAAAACTTATCGCAATGCCATTCAACTCCCAGGTGCCTTAAAATAACTCAACACTGAACAAACAACTTCCATTGGGCATCGTCAGCTGCATTTTGCCCTTTCGTCTAACTTTGCTGCCCCAACTTTCAGCATCATTATCATCACGAAACTCCAACGTCAATCGTAATAATTTCTCATTGCATCGTCTCGGTCCAACAAATCTCAATACTTGTGCGTTCCTTCCCTTCTTCCCTCTCACCAACCCCGCCTGACAGAACGATCTCCACCGTTGCGGCATGATTGGACGCCTCGACGATCGACCTGCTTTGGGTTCGGGTGTGGATCCTTCGGTTTTGTTTTTTCGCCACCACTCTTTGGATGGCGGGTGAATAGCGAAAGCAAGGGTCGACCATGGTTCGCTGCGGTAGATTGAATTCATACGCCGTAACATAACTTCTTCGTCTTCGCGTGCGCGCGTCCTGCGAAGTTGAAATTGAACCGAATCCATATTGAAATGGGATCACATGCACACACCGCTAGCCGGCGTTGCAGCATCAGAACTCGACCGTTCATACACCGTGGTACATGTATGTGTGTGTGAGACTTCTCGCCTCTTGTTGAAAAAAAAAAACAACACTCACCCACTGAAGCCATTTCCCGGGCTATAGCGGAAAAGGCAAAACTGGAAGCAAACGGCCGGAACTTATGAGCGCTTCCGGTGCAAATAGGCGGAACCGAGTGGGTTTTGCGTTGTTTTTTTGCGTGTACGCCAGGTTACGTTTCATGGTTGTAGCTCAACCCGCAGGTATGGTTTGATCGTTTCCTTTTCCTTCATGTAAGCAACTGTTCATGTGGCGAATTTTCATCCAAGGATGTGAGCTGATGTGTTTATGTTTCGAAGGATAGGTGCGAGAATCATTTACCCCTTCATTGATTTCTTAAATATTATCTTTATGACAAGTTATGGCACCATATTAGCACGAGTAAATTTGCAAAATTTTTCTCACGTTGTAAAGCAAGAAAAAATATTTAATGAGATAAGCGAATTTTAGTTAAATTTGAAACGTAAAGAATGGCGTACTCGGGTCATGACTACTCAAATGGTCAAAATTGCTTAAGCATCCAGTTTTGGTGCGGTTTGGCGATGAAGGAACATTCTGTCCGGCTGTAAAATGAAATTTTAAAGAAACTATTTAATAACATTAAAAGGAGAATAGACGAGTTGTAAACAAATACGAAAGTACGCATCAACAAACACTTTTGACAAGTTACTACGACTACTGTTTACCCCTGTCTATTTCAAAAAGCTTTAGAGTTCCACTTTAGAGTCCGCACTCTTAATCGGCATCGAAGATCCATCAAGTACTTTGTGCTTGTTAAGCAGCTTTATAGTTCGTCAAAGTACAGCTCCATTTCTAAATCAGTTTAAAACTTGGTAAAACCCGGTGTTAAACGACCGTGGTAAAATTTTCATTTGAACACCCCCAAATAAGCCACAAGGTCGATTTTATTATTTTTGGATGATTGGGCAACCGGCATAAGCTTCATCTACAATGCAAGTGAATGCTTGCCTAAGCTTTCATAACGAATATTAGTCAATATTATCGTTTTTGCCATCCGCCTCAAGGAGTGCGATCCCGATTACGCTAGTGTAGATCCTGATAACGCTATCATATTACTCCGCAAACTATTTTCCTTCTTTTATTATTAAATATTTTTCATTTCCTTACTGCTGTTCTAATGGAATAAAAAAAGCTTGTTTCTTATAGCTTACTATAAAAACTATTTGTTTTTCAAAACTGGAGTGTTGGAGTACATTTCACCAGTGCAATCTTATTTTACATTGCTGTAAAGAAAACAATGTTTATTATTTCCACTAGTCTTAATAGTTGAGTTATTTTTCATCGTTTTGCAGAACGGAAATTGGAGCTATACTATACTTTAAAACTGTTTTACTTATTATATCGAGTTTATTAGTTCATTAGTTTGAAAAGTTAGAAAAATGGCTTTGTATAGTATTATAGAGCATTATTCGAAAAAAAATTATTGATGCTTTTGATAATGTTTCAAGTAGCACACCTGCCACAAGATGATCCGTATTTAACGACACGTGGGTTGCTGAAATATACTTTTTTTACACAAAAATCTAAACAGTCGATCCTCGTAGTCAAACAAAACAAATCCTTTAATTTACAAAAAGTAATGAATTATTTTTTTAAAATAATATTTTTCACGTAATTTAATCTAATACGACACAATGTCAGCACAAGAGGCTTCAGTAAAATTCTTTTTGGTTACAATAAGAACAAACCAAACATCCTGTGAATGCAAAAAGGTTATTCTGCAGTACATTGTACCTGTCCGCTTTGTACACCTCCCATCAGCCAACCCTTTTATGCCCTGCCGACACCGCTGAAAGTCTGATTTAATAAGCACCACACACATTCTTGACACCGCGTCGGCCCTCAGCGCCACCCAGATACACACACGCAACCGCAAAACCCATCACAACGCGTCGCAAAAGCTAAACCATGTCTCCATGTTGCGGTTGAGCATTAAATGCAATAAATGTACCGGATGTCATCTCCGCTCTCCTCGGCCGTGTCTTCAATCTTTAGCTCCCTTAATTCACGCCCTGACTTTGCGACTTGTGCGTCCCATAGAACGCCTCGGGAACGGTGACACGGTGGCATATCGGTTGCAAAGAACGGGACACGAAACAACACGCCGAAGGAAAACGGAGCGCGGTGTGAAACCGTGGTCGTAAAATCATGTGTAAATACTCTCATAAAGCTCCACCAAGATTATCGCCATAATCCGTAGCGCTGCACAGACGCACAAACGAGTGCGAAGACAGGAAAGATCACCGAATGTACTTCTGGGTTCTGGATCCGGGGAGGTGGAAGGGTACCGTGAACGAAGGCCGTAAATCGGGAAATTCCATTTCGTTCGTCTTCGCACCACGGTAGAGGCCCTTTGGGGCGGAAAATTGAAAACCATCCGCGGTAGCGTGGACTTCGGGACGGCTAGGACAGAAATGAGAAAATCAAACACGATACTTTCGGGCGATAGACACAGGCACTGGCGGGAATGGGGAGGTAGAAATCGATACCTATTTAGATTTACTTCCTAGGAGCGCCAAATTGGAAGGACGAAAGTCGAGTCACGCGCTTTTTCCTGCCACCGGGTATCCATAACGTTGCTAACTTACGCAAATTGCTTTGTTTTACGCGAAATCGCTCGCGGCTGAGGTTGCACGGGAAACCGAGCAGCATCGACGGTGTCGTGTTCATTTACTGAAGCAATCTAATGCAAAAGACAACCTCGCTCACAGCGTGCAGTGCCACCACAAGTCATCGAACGACGGGTACGATATCGGGAAGTTTTCGAACCACAGTTTTACGGCGAGATTCAGTTCGTAAAGTTTGATGTGGAATCCGTGTGGGGAGGAAGGGGAGCATAAGATTTGGAGGAGTCGTTTGTGAACAGTGCCGAAGAAGCGGATGCAAATTCTCATTGGCCACCAACCTCACAGAGGATCCTAGGGACTGGAAAGCCCGATGAAGCGGACTAGGTTGGGTGGAGTTGGTGACGACAAGTGATTGGCGGTAAGAGCAAAAAGCCACAAAAATCGTCTTCCGTCGTGGGTCATAACCGCGGCTATAGTACGGTACGTGCCCATTGGAGACACTTCCAAAAGACGGAGTATGCTCCAGCTAAAAAACAATCCACGCCTTCAATACCCCGCTCCGGCTTCCAATTTCCGACTTTTTGAGGTCTGTGGTCTAACAAAGTCAAACGCTCCGGCCGCCCCAAAGCCGGAGGAATTTGTGTGATGCCGACCAGTCGGACGCATCAACATCATCAGGCCCGGCATTCTTTCCAATAAAATTATCACCGTCCACCGCAGCAGCTCTTCGGCACGGTGAGCGGAAACACTTTCGACACTTTCTCATCATCGACACGCTGGTGGTTCGCTCCGGGGTTGTGGCAAAGTTTTGCTTACCGGGTAGAACAAACAGTCAACCCGTTCTCCAACTTTTCGCGCTAACCCTCCCGTGGGTGTGGACACAAATGCTATTCGTGCATATCGAAAGGCAACCGCTTCCCTGGCTTTCCTTTGCTTGAACGATTTCAGTGGCTAAAACGGGGGCGTTGTTGGTTGCAGTAGTTGAGTTTTTGCACGCGCTAGGATCAGTGCCGATTTCTGTGCCACCGATTCGCTCACCCTCTGTGCGACTTTACGTGACCTGAAGCACATTTCCTTGTGGTGAAAGAAAAAAGCACCCCTGCAAATTGATTGTGTGAAGACGTTGTACGTGTGCGGGTGTGTGTGTGTCCACGAGGGTTGAGAAAATCCCTTTTTTACCCACGGCCAACCCGTGGGTGGGTGGCAGGCACTTTCCGGGGGTCGATTGCAGCACACCGAAGGAATTTGATTTCGTTTCGCACGATGCTGAAAGAAATTGAGAAATTTGCACATGCATTGATCCGGTTTATGTGTTTGCATATTTTTCGTTCGTACTTTCTTTTGCTTGATCAGTCACTGGCATATGGTATATACGGTTTCACCGGTACGCTTTGGCCTGGTGAAAGGTTTTCGCAATCGTTACAGTAAGCTCGCTATCGAATAGAACGCTCCAACAATTTTCGATCGAAAGTTGGGTTGAATATTTCAGCATTTGGTTGTCTTTAGCGCTTAGCAAAATGGTGTGGAATGTTTTTTCATAGCTTAAACTTTAGTTGATTGTTGAAATTGATAGGGATGAAGAAATTATTAAATCTTAAATTGGATTATCAGATACCTGACGAGAAGGATGGTGTGGGTAGGTTTGATAGCGACTGAAGGAACCAAAAATGTCTTTGATAATTTGTCCTTCAGCATTTTAGAAACTATCCCAGAGCAAATGTCTACAGCTGACATCCTTTTCTTTATAAAAAAACAAAAAGTCATGCCTTTTATTCTTAAAAAAACCATATCATACTTTCATTCAAGATACACAAAAGTACGTCTTCCATTTTAGAGAGTCTGCTATTTTAAAGCAAAGAATGTTTCAACCTTTTTAAGAAGCATATTAAATTAAATGATTGGAAATAAATTGTTTTAGTTTAGCCAAAGATAAACTTAAAATCATGCGTGCAACATTTTTCAGTAGCTTTAAAATTCTCTGTTGCTAAATTCTCTCACCTTAATAGAGTTGTGTTGTTGATATTTTCAGGCCTACAAGAAATAATATAATTTTGTACTTACGATATTGAGAAAGCATCAGTTTGAAAAAATCAACTCGTCGATCACGATTAGACAAGGTGTAAGGTTCTTGGCAAACGACAGGTTAGATATTAGTTTGTAGAACAAGATCTGTAAGCTATCTGTTTAGAATAAATTCTCTGACCGGAATAATTACATTATTCACTCCAAAACTTGTATAGGTTTACTACTAGCTCTTGTCAGCAATCTTAGTTCTTCGTTGTATTAATCAGCTCATCCGATATATTTCCTAAAGGATATTCCTTTTTCATTCCGTAGTAAAGGCCCTGCTGTATTGCTGTATAGAACGTTCCTTTTTTGTTTAATGAAATGTGTTTTATGTGTAGAATATAAGCTAAAACATCATCTTAAACTTAAATGCCCTTAACGAGTTAGGAACTCACTCCTAAAATCTAAACCCATTCAAATGTTAGTCTATCAATATGAACTATCTTTAACCTCTGATACCAACTCTTCTCGTCTCTCGCAGGTTCCCAAACCAACCGACAAGAACAAGAAAACATGGGGTCAGCGGCTTAAGCTCAGCAAAGCAACACCCCTAGCGGACGACAAGCAGTCGCCCGGTACACCGAACGGCTCCAGTGCTCCTTCCGCCCTGGTCCCGTACGGCGCGCGCAGTTACGACGCGTCCCTAGACTACGGCAGCAACGGTCCGTCCTCGCTGTCGGCACTCGCGAACGGAACTACCCACTCCCAATCCGCCCACACCAATGTGCATCAGCTGGCCACGATGAAGTACGCCGAGACGTGGGTGTACGGGACGGTGCGTGGTATGCCACCCCCCCTGGCCATGTCCCCGCACCATCCGCACCATCCCCACCTGCCGGCCATGTACTGTCCGCCACCTCCACCGCCCGAGGTGGCCGTACTGATCTGCTGCTGTCCCGAGTACCTAACCGGGACGAAGCGCGAAATCAAGAAGGCGTCCGTGTGCAAGAAGTGCAAAGGATCTCGACTGCCGCTCGCTCCGATCGGTGGTACGGTGCGGTTGACGTCCGGTGCTACCTATCTCGCTCCACCTCCGATACGCACGAGTGCCGGAACGGTTAAGCTGGCGTCCACGTACGGGAAGAAGTCACGCCCGACGATCCTCGGCAATGGGAACCCGGACCCGTACGACTTTATGCGTCGATCGCGATTGACGCAACCGACGGAGGGTTCCACCGGTGGTGGTGGTGGTGGTTCGAGGTCGGTTAAAAGCAGCCTGAAAGAGAAGTTGCGTGGCCGGGCGAAAAGTACCAGCCCTTCGCGGGGTCGCAGCGGGAGTACTGCGGGTGGAAAGCGAGGATCAGCAGCAAGATCTCCTTCGCCATCGCTAAGCAAGAACGGTTCCCGCGCCGGAGGGCGAGAGATGGAATCCTTCCAGGACTGTTGGGTTGGCGAACCGGAAAGGGACGCGGAGCTGCTTGTGGAAGAACCTACCGCTCCGAACACTGGCCAGAACCGCAAATCCATCCTCCGGTGCGACGTCAACCCGTACGATCTCATCTCGCTGAGTGGCATTGGCGGAGGTTCGGGAGGTGCCGGTGGCATGCTGAACGAGTTCGCGCCCGACGGGGACGAGTTCGATCTGCACTCACAGAAGTACGAGAACATCCTCGACACACTGTACGCCAACCGGTACAACCCGCCGGCGAACAGTATCGCGGCAATCAATGGCCAAAGAATCAAGCTGTTCGACGACTCCGGCACCAGCGTGTCCGGTGCGCCCGTGTACGACGATGTGGACGAATTCGTGTACGACCCGGTGGAGGTACCGGAGCCGGAGCAGGACGCAAACAGTGGTGACGGAGGCGGCAGCAGCAGTACGGAAGAGCCAGCCAGCTCACCGGTGGGCACCCCCGAGCGGCCACCACGCTCGAAGCAGAAGCAGTCGGAGGCAACCAAAGAAGACGACAGTCGTTCCGAGCCGACGACGCCAAGTGCAATAAAGTCCATCCTCAAGCGACCGTCGTCGATGCCGGCCGCCCCCTCCCTGCCCTCGATGGTGACGGTAGAGAAGGACACGACCGGGCCGGGCTACGACACGATCCGGCTCAATCACACGCTGGTGCAGCGGCTCGCCAAGCTAACCACGAGCGGCAGTGGCACGGACGAGACCGCTGGCAGCACGTTCGGCAAGCACGGCACCATCAGTGCGCGACATCTGACGGACAAGCGTAACTCGGGCTCACAGTTCTATCTGCCCACGCCGTTCCCGGTGGCGGAGGTAAACGTCCCGGACACAGCACAATCGGTGACCGGCGGGCGCAAGAAGGTACACTTTCTAGTGGAGAACGAAATCATCCACGACGATGATCGACTGTTCGCCCAGATGCTGTTCACCGAGGTGTCCCCGGCGGAGGGAAGTCCAACGCCGGGGCCTGGAGCGGACAGGGAGGAGCAGACATCCGGCAGGAACGTGCCAACGCTTTCGAACGGTGCCACCAAGCCGGTGGAAACGGAAGAGCTTGCCAAAGTGATCCTGCAGCCCACTACCGGGCCGAACACGCCGAAGTTAGCAAATGGCACTAATGAGGGTAAGTCTGACTTTACTGGGAGAGCTGAAGCGATACAGTGAGGAGTTAATTACTACTCAAACCGGTATGATTTGCTGACTCAAACAGGAACTATTAACAAGGAAAGGGCTTATGTGAGTGATTTTGTCTTGTTAGCAGTAATCAGTTTCTAGCTATACGCCAAGCATTTAGCTAGCCTTCAGGAAGTGTAAATGGTGATTGAGATTGGGACCTAATGTAAATGTGCCTCGTTCCGATCGATTCTGATTCTTCTATTGTAATCCAATACCATTTCCCAAGTTCCCTATTTGCCTTTTCTGGGTCACCGGCATCTCCACACTGCCGATTGCTCTTCTACTTTGCAAGAGTAAATATTTACCAACAATTGAATAACTCACTTCCCCTTCCTCCGTTCTTCCCCCGTTTGCGTGAACCATTCAATTAAATACATAATGAAAGAGACTGGTAGTGAGAGAGGCTGAGAGTTTGTCTGATTTTCGATTAATTTCAAACGATAACATACACATTCCGGGCCGGGTTGGAGGTAGCTTTCCATTTGCTGAATTTCATTTTACCAACATCCTCTTCTTCACGTATCGAATTCGGAACTAGAACCAAAACACCCGGAAGCTCCAAAGCGTGAGAGAAGGAGAGAGGAGGCTTCTTTCCGGATGCCGATTGGACGACTTTGACTAATTGGATAATTTACACCTACATGACCCTGTTTTTTGGCGGTGCGGGGTTTTCGGCTGGAGTGGTGGAGTTCGGGTACGAACGGGCACGATCGGCTTATTCGCACCCTTTAGGTAGATTCTGAGGCTTGTGGTTGATTGAATGATTGGCAATTAGTGTCTGTTGGAGTGGTGCCGAATGTCAGACTTTTGATTTTGATTCCAACCATCAGTGCGAGTGTTTCGATGCTCCTGATGTATCGGCCTAGAACCTAATGATGTTAGCGGTCTGAATGCTCGGTATGCTTTCGTGTTCAGGTTATGAAATTGGTAATGTGTTTGATATTGACAGGCCTTGAGCTGAATAGAGTGATTTTTCCATGATTTTTCCTGCATTGTATACCAACTTTACCCTTCATTTCTATGTTATCGTTTTTATGTTGTAGAAAATGAAAATTCTTGTTCGTGCTTTTCCACAACAAAATTTATGTTTATTAATAGGATTTATCGATATTGTGAATAGTCAAGAGTTTTTAATTCATTGAAAATGTTCAAGCATTCCACTTACTTATGTTTATTTCAAACCTTATCTATATGCTCTATGTTAGGGACGTTGCAACCTAACACATTTCACTCGGCTTAATTCATTTTAATTTTATTAAACACTTCTTTTCTACTTCTCTGGAAGTTGGAAAACATTAAAACATTCAAGTTTTCTTTATTGTAATTAATTTTAACATTAAATTCATTTAGACTCAAAATGCTCTACCTAGTTATCGTTTAAACCAATCCGATCAGTACACGTCGCAGCAAGTAGCAGCACCCTTCCCTGAACGCTTAGCTTTTGGATTTCGATCCATTGTCCCGGTGCAGAAATGCGCGCTGAATGGAACGATCACTTCACAAATTCATTAATTCGTACCAGCCCGGCGTGTTTCTCGGTCCGATGGCCACACACGCACCCACATGGTGTTCGCGGTGCGCTGGTCTGCCCGGCACCGTGTCGGCAGGATCTCGCCCAGCAGCACGATTTCGGTGCACACGGTTCGAAATTGATTCGACATAAAATAATGTCCGGCCAACCTATTATGCTTGTCATTTTAAACCTTTTCGCCGGGAGTTGCACATGTTCGGTGGGAAAATATTTGCATTGTACGCGAGCGCCGGAACGGTGCGGTTCTCCGTTGGCTGCGTCGTCGGACAAAACGAGCAGGTGACGGGTATGTATGGGGCGGTGGGAGTGTGCGGGTATGCGGGAACGGCAACCGACCAAACCGTGCTCCCAACTCTGTGCGCCCAACGATTGATGTTATAGTCCGCTGAACTTGATGGCCGCTAATTATATAGAATTAGAGTTTATGCTAATCCAGCGCCGACATGGATCCGCTTCGGGCGTTTGCCCATTATACGCCACTCGCCCGAACCACCCGCGGCAGCTGTGCGTATGCTGCGGCAGTGGAGGACGATGGCCGCAAGCCATCCGCACCGTGCGTACCGAAAATGCAATGTGCGCTTGTACAAGCTGGTGGCGATTAATCGCTGCAGTGGTTACGGTGCACTCCGTAGTGCCAAATCGATGCACTCGATCGATTTTCGGTCAGCATGGGTTTCTGCGGGTGGCTAGGGAGGTATGGGGCTGGCGTTCGGGATCGATTTCGTACGGACGTTTGGCAGTGCTTGTCTGTGTGGTTAGTTAAATTCAGGGAAGAAGTCTGATCGTTTAAAGCAAAATGTTAGTATTCCGAAAATTGATCATGGATTTGAAAAGATTTTTTTTTTTATTCGATTTAAAAATATAAAAACTTTTTTTTAACTAATCAATCAAGTTCTTCTTTATTGGATTAAAGCATGGCTGTTATTTAAGAATTTTTATGAAGGATTATAAAAATTATTCTGCACAAGAGCATCCATCAGAAATACTCAGATACCAGATACATTATCACTCTGTTAAGTTATCGTTGCCGGACCGTGTACCAATGAATTTAATGAAAAATTTGATTTTTATGTAGGTACTCACCTATACCGTAATTGCCCTGAGTGTTAAACACATTACAAGGTTTTTGAGAAAAAACATTTTTGAAAGCTACCGCTAGCGATCAACAGGTGGCGATAGTGTGAACTTAGATTGCGCTTATGAATCACCTACCCTGTCCGCTTACTTTATGGGTAATTGTTAAATTCCTTCAAAAAATCTGATTATGAGAATTATGAGAAAAGCAAGGTCAGTAAGGCTTGATGAAAACAAAACGGCAATCACGTAAGACATAGTTGGTTTGCATTGAAAACAACTATTGTAGGAGAATAAAAGATCATCAGCTACCCATTTACTTGTTGCATAATGCTATTCGAACTCGCTTAACGCTTTGAGGGGGCTGTTAGATGAGAGGCTTTCGTTATCTCACACAGTGAGCATGAAGATCCAAGAGAAAGCTCCTGCTGGAGCAATTAATTTTTGGAACCGTTGTTTCATTGTGCGTTCTGAAACAAGCGTTCATAATGCAACTACCCGTACATACCCCTATTTAGAAACCATAGAAAATAGAAAAACTGTGCACAAAAGCTACCAAAAACATGTTTACGGACCTAAAGTATTAAAACAAGTACCTGGCATTACTGCAAAACATTGCCTTGCCCGCTCCAACCATATCCGTCCATCGCATGCAAACGTTTTTATTCTATTTTTCTCCAAAACAATAGCAACTTTTCGAAAAGACTAATCTTAACCGGCCGAGCCTCGGTAGGCCTTAAAAAAATAATCCTGCTACGGTTGGCCGCCCGATCCTAGCAACTACGGCAGAAACAAAGGTACAACTGACAGCACCAGTCCGATAAGCCATTGATCCTTGTTACGATAAATCCGTGACCCTTTCCCGGCCCGGTAAAACGCCGCTCAAAGCCAATGCCTCGAAACGTGATGGAAAGAGAAAGAGGCTGCGGGAGGTCAAAAATCATTCCGAAACAAAATCTTCCGGAACGAAGTTAGCCTCACCGTGGGTAGGACGGCCGCATAGGAAGGCGGAAGGCTCACACTGCCTCGCCTTTGGTTCAAGCTTCCAGTGTTTCCCTTGGGAGCTTTGGACGGTATGTTGAGAAGGGGGGCGGGATGCAACAAGATTGGAAAATTTGCCTATTCATCCCTCAACAGAGAAACAGCCGGAGAGTGTGTGTGTCCGGAGAAAAGGAATGAAAAATTTGTCGGAATTATTTGCACCGCAACGTACGCCGGCCGTGGCTTCCACCTACAAGTTGTTGTTTCACCCAATACTTTCTGGTTGTTTGATGCCAAGGTAACGAGTGTCCTGGGATTTTTCCCTTTCGAGCGTCCTTTATACACCCACCTAGCCCCATCCCCCTTTCGCTCCCAGGGTGGCTTTTCGATGAAGGGAAAAGCTGTGGGAAAAGTGAAATTATGGCAAATATTTTACATTCCACCACGGCCACGGCCCTTTCCGGCGCTCCGAACCCTTCATTCGCAATGGCCCACAGGGGAGTTGCTCCCAGAAGGGGGGGGGGGATTTGGCGGAAGAAAAAGACGAGATTTTTGCCCGGTTTTTGAGGCGCTCGCATAAATCACGGAAAGCACAGCAGCAAATAAAATAACATGATTGGGAACGGTTTGGATCCGGTTCCGGGTGCCCGGGTGCCGTTCCGCCCATCCCGTTCCCCGGGACTGTGGGTCTGTGTTGTCTGTGACATTGTAGTTTTGCGGAAATCCCGGTAGCTGTGTCTTGGGGATCCGTTTTCCCGCATGAGCGGTTGTGTAATGCCAAATGTGTTCGATAGATCGAATCGGTGCGATTTGCGTCCCTAACAAATCCCCCCCCCCGCAACTATGAAACAACTTACAGCACAGATAAACCTGCACACGCCATGCCACATCTGTGCTGAGTTTTGTGTTGTGTTGCAGCAGTGGAAGGTGGTGTTGATGGTACCACTATTCGAAAGGGGGTTCTGATTTATGCGCACCCTGATCGTCGGGAAATTCACACAGAGAGAGAGAGAGGGCGGAAGTGTTCCGTGCGGGTATTTACATATGAGCTTCGATTACGATTCTAGCCATCCTCGAGGGGTGGCCGCGAATTTGCTCTCGTTGAAACACGTACACTTACAACCTGCAGCGGCACGGGAACAAAGCGACAGTTGCCTTGGCCGATCCTTTCCCCGGACGATAATCTTCCGAGACGGAGCGGAAACGAATGTAAAGTAGCACCCGCTGGCAGACATCTTCCAGCTCGTTGTTGCGAGGCGATGATAACGATAAGAAGTTCAACAAACACACACACACACACACACACGCGTGCAGAAACGGTTTATCTTGGGAACGACCTTAGTGAAACGGTACGCTCCGCTTTATCCCGGTGGACAAGATTATTGTTCGAGCGGGGACGGTGCGCGATTCCCGGTATCGAAAAGCGGACCGTGATGAAAGGATGATGATGTTGTGCACCTTACTGCTGCAGGAAGCTGTAGGTTGTGCTGGTTCGTGCCTCACCATCGCCGACGATTGTTTTTTCCCGGTGCCGCGATGGCGATGGCAAGGGACATAGTTTTTCCATCTGGATTTTCCTAGAACGCAATCTGTTTACGGGCAGACTGGTGGGTTGAGTGGAAAATCTGCAATAAAAATAGCATACCCACACTGCGCTGGATAAACAAGGGACAGTGTTTCGATTTCTACTGACACTGCACAAATTTTCCACGGTGATTGGATTGAATTGATGATTGGAATAAGGGAATGGGCAACAAACGGCTGCATCAGGTTCCATGTCGACGTAATTACTTCAATCATGCATTTTATGGATGGATCATGAAAATGAATGAAAATTATTTTTATATACGTTTAAATTATTCATATTTTATAAGTTCCATGTTGCATCAAACGCGTGTCATTTTGAGCTTTCAGGGTTATAATATTGTGGGACAGAATTGGACCCACTGTTGTAAATGACCAATTTAGCTTTAATTCCTCACATCATGAGGATACACGTGCATTGAGCAATTTGACAGCAGCATGAGCAATTCGTATTGGTTTGACAATTTAATAACCCCACAAATACAACATTGAATTTTGGGATTAAATCTCATAATTAAAAGGCATAGAAAATAGATTGCATGTAATACCAATAGTATAACCAGTATTGGTTTATAGCAGATGTGTCAAACTCATTTCATTGGCGGGCCGCATTAACACATTTTTGATTATTCACGGGCCGCAAAGTTGAATTTTTCGGTAATCTATGCTCTCAAAATGATATCTTGAAATTTTCTCGCGGGCCACATGCGGCCCACGGGCCGCCAATTTGACATACCCGGTTTATAGTATATACCAATAATTGATTGCTTAAACATCATCATTTCATATGTTATTTTGGAGAGATATTTAATGTGGGTTGACTCCACGGAAAGCATCAACTGTTTGTCTCATGGTAAATGGGAGGATATTGTGAGCTCTTGACGCTTTAATCATTCTCTGTTCTACGGAAATACTTTAAGAAATGAACACTATAGAAAGGCATACATTAAAAGGGCACTTCTTTCTTACCTTTTATCTTTCAATAAGTTTTAATAAGTGGATGACTCCGTGAGACACTAATCTGATCTGTTCTTATTTCAGTCCAAATAACGGACAACTTACACAACAAGGTAGACGATACACAAAAGCTATGGAAAATTGCAAAAAAGACTTCCGATTTTACCAATTGTTTGATTTAACCCATAAACCAGATATTATAAAAAACGTAAAATTATGAGCAGAGCGAATTTCTGTGAAACAGATATCTTAAGGTCGTTGTAACATGAATCGTCATTGAACACTAAAAAAGTTTAAAAAACACTTTTTTATAATGAACTCAAAAGTTTTCTCTGCTTTAGAATTGAAAATTCCCACTTTTCAAAATGTATCTATTTCATCAGAAATTTTTACTGTTTACCGTGCTTCGGTTTGCCGTTTAGCGTATCTAAAATTCGTAATTATAAAGCTTCAAAGTATCTACAGTTTCAAAGTAAATTTGTTGCTTTGTTTTAACTGCAAACAATTCTGGTTATATTCCTAAACTAACTTAGACACTCGTTCTTGTATAAATTACATTTTAAATGCCCAAACCACAAGTTAAATGTTTAGTAAGAGGCCTATCAAACTACTAATGTAATCGTGCTTAGCTAACAGCACAGTGTTTGAGTGTTTTAAGTGCAAGAATAATTAAAAACTATACCACCCTATTGTGCGTTTCAATAGGACTTTCAATAGTTAGGGTCGGGCATATTGGTTTCCCCACACATACTTTGCATAATACATGCCACTAATCACACAGTGCCCGCTCTCTCCACACCAAAAAGTGGTTCGAACAGCAAAATAAAATCATTCCCTTTTTTGCAAAATCGGATCCCCGTACTGATTCCATACGGTGACACACACACACCTGCGACCTCATTACTGCCACAACCCGAACCCGTTGCACCCGTGCACACGTGCTCATAATTCATTCATGAAATTTGTCCACTCTTGCTCGGTCCTGGTGAACATAAACCTTCGTACCGGATATTGGAAATACGGACCCAATTTCGACTTCACCCGGATACACTCCAGCGAACAAACCAGAGCAAGTGCGAGGTTCTGCGATGGAAGGTCCGGGGGTCAATCACAATATCCTGCAGCGATGTTAGTGTGCCAGTAAATGTGATACGCTCCAATAAGCTCGGGTCTGGGAAGTCCAATGGCAGTAAGCATTGGTGACAGAGTTTAGTGGTTCTGCTAGCGGAGGTGACCCGGAACGAAACATGTCGATATTGAAGGGGTCTAATTAATAATGTTGCTGGTGTTAGAGTACTGTTACCGATTGCACTAGTGTTGGCGAAATTATATCCAGTTGCTAAAGTTTGTTCATTTCCCTTTATTTACCGTTTCAGAACGCGCCAAGCCAAGTGCGGTTGCTACCGTGTTCCAGCGACGAGCTGGCCCAGTTCGTAGAAGCTTTAGTGATCGCTCGTCACCAACCAAAACGAACGGATTCGATGGTCGTACGGAGACCGGAACCGTATCGCGGGATGACCAGTTTAACGACACGATGGCCTTACGGGTTCGTTCCCTTCGAGCCGATTCTCGTGCTGCGTTTGAAGATGAGACGGCTTCCTCGACGACTTCCTCCTCCTCATCGTCGGATTCCTCGATCGGATCCATTTCCTCGCTTCTGTTGGCGGTAGGGCAAGGGGGCAAGGCAAGGCCGAAACTTCCACCACCTCCACCACCACCCAGCGGTGGAAAAACAATGGCAGCATCAGCATCACCCAGTGCCGGTACCGGCTCACCTTCACCGAACGGCAAGCGAACGAAAGAGGGCGGCAACGTGTACGAGGATTTTTGCTTCGGCCTGATGGCGGGCGTCAGGCGTTCGAGTAGCGATCGTAGCAGCTCCACCTCAACCTCGTCCCGTACGGTGGTGCAGGTACTGGCCAGCTCCTCCCCGTCGCCGATTGCGTCGAGCGCGGGCATCCACCGACTGGAGATACGGCACGATCCGGAACCGGAAGAGGAGCACTACCAGAAGAAAACGTCCATCATGATTACGGGCGATGACTGCTACTCGACGGTGAACGTGGATGGGGCGAGTGACAGTCCCATCTACCAGTCGTCGGTGGTGGTGAACGATGGCAGTGGGGCACTGTCCTCACCAAGCAACGAGATACGGCAAACGGCATCCAACACGATCACTATCAGCGTCAGCTCGCCAACGTCTACGCTGGAGAGCCGTGGAAGCAAAGGCTCGAGCAGGCTGGACTTGGGGAAGTTAGAGGACACAGAAAAGGTAGCTAGTCTGATAGAGCAGGCTACGATTGGAACGGTGGTAACGATGGGAAGGGAAGATGTCACGACAGTCTCTACCGGGACGTCAGTGATCCCAATCGGTGGGAGTAGCAATGTAACCGGCAGTAATGGACGAACCTTGATCAATTTGGATTTTGGAGAGCAACAGAAGACGGCAGAAAGTAGTTCTACTTCTCCAGCATCAGTTACACCGATCGAGGACTGCACACCGATTGCACCAGTTCCTAGTGAATGCAAAGACTCCAAAGATCTGCCACAAACCGTTCGTGAAGATGTGGATATCGATCAGCAGCAGCAGGCTACCGGCACGCCAACGCCCGTCGTTCTTCGGCGCTCAATTAAGCAGAGCTCCGAGCCAGCCGCCGGAAGTTTGCAGGCAAAGGTGTGCAGGAACAGCTTCATCGCGAAGCTGCTCGAGGACCCATCCCTGAGCCAGCTGTCCGAGGGTTTGGATTACGATCTGATCGCCAAACTGATCGAAAACTCGCTGCTCCGGCTGAAGGAGTCACGCAACGGGCTGGATATGAGCGGTACCAAAGACGAGGAGGACGTGTCGAAGATGATCGAGCAGTCGCTGCTGAAGATACAGGAGGAGCGCAGCAAGCTAGCGCTCACTAACGGCGGCACGTCCCCATCCGCGGTGAAGCTGCCCGAGCTGCAGAGTGGCAGCAAACGGAGCAGCGTCAGTTCGGGCAACAGCTACGGTTCGGCCGCCGCTTACGAGCTGATGGAGTTTGACCAGCTAGGCGATCTGAGCGATTGCTATCAGAGCTGCAGCAGCGATCTGACGGTGGACGATGATGCTAACTCGTCGCGGAGCAAGTTTTACCAGATGTTGGTGGACGCAACGCTGTCCGAGATTGAGATCAACACGACGAACGAGGAGGATGATCACCATTACGAGTCGATCCGGCTGAATGGGGACCCGATCTACGAGGAGATCAATGACATCCCGCCCCCGTTGCCGCTGACAGCGCCACCGATTGATGATGTCGATATGGAGAAGCAGAGGAACGCGCGGTCCATCTTCGAGGGTGCATCTAAGTACGACATCCTCTCCTATCTAGTGGATGCGAAGGAGCGCGGTATCGTGCAGGAAGATGGGTCGTACGGATTCCAGTTTGGAAGCGCCGGTGACATCATCCTAGAGGAGGAAGAATCGGAACCGATTACCGAGCTGCGGCACCATCAGCGTCAGATATCGGACATCAGCAGCCGGCTGTCACACCTCTCGGGCATTAGCGATTCGAGCGAAGACACGTCCCTGTCCGCAGGTACGCTCAGCAATGGACGTAGCAGCAAAGCGTCGGCCGAGATCGAACGGAACGATTCGGGTGTTGGTTCCGAGACGAGCAAGACGTCCCGCAGTCGGTGGCAGAATCCCAACGCCACCAGCACCACCGCCTCCCTGCTCAACAAGATCACACCGATCCATCTGTGCGAAGACTGCGACGGTCCGGTAGAGACGCAGGTGACCGAGTCGGGCGTGATGTACGCACCGCTCGTCTGCCGCAAGTGTGGCAAGAAGCGGGCCGAGCGGAAGGAGATCATCACCGAGATTGTGGAAACGGAAGAAAAGTACGGACGGGATCTGCAGATCATTCTCGAGGAGTTCTACCAGCCGATGCTGGTTGCCGGCCTGCTGAACCAGGATCAGCTCTCTGCAATCTTTTTGAACGTGGAAGAACTGCTGGAGAACAATCAGTTTCTGGCCGAGCGGATGCGGGACGCGCTAGACATCGCGAACGAGCAGGGCGACGAAGACCTGCTCACGGTCAACATCGGCAAGATCTTCCTGGAGGCGGCGCCGATGCTGCACGCGTTCGAGAGCTACTGCGTGCGGCAGGGTGCAGCCAGCCTGCTGTTAGCAAACCTCGAGAAGGAGAAGGAGCTGCTGCGCATCTTTCTGCGCGTCTCGCAGATGGAGAATGCCGTCCTGCGGCGAATGAATCTCAACTCGTTCCTTATGGTATGGCTGAGCGATCATCAGCACATGTAGAGGAGGATGAATTAATTCCAAACGATTTTTCTGTTTTCCATTGCAGGTCCCGGTACAGCGTGTCACCAAGTATCCGCTGCTGCTGGCCCGCCTTTTCAAAGTGACTCCGGCCCATTTGGAGGGCAAGGAGCTGCTGAAACAATCGCAGGAAAAGATTGAACTGCACCTAAACCATATGAACCGGGAGGCGAAGGATGTGCCGACGAAGCTGTGGCGCCGCATTTCTTCCTCCAGCCCTGGCCGGCGGCTGTCCTGCGAGCTGGACATGATCAACATTAAGCTGCGCAAGATGGCGGTGGACGTGCTGGAGTGGAATCACGAGGAGGTGCGATTCGCAATCGAGGGCCGGCTGCTCTTCACGCAGCCGAACGATGGCAACTGGAAGAAGAGCCGCACGATCAAGCTGACCACAATCAATGCGCTACTGGTGACGAATGGCAAGGTAATGTGCTGTGTACTTCAAAATGTATACTTACTTAATTCATTTTTAAGTTGTTGCTTTTTTTAATTCAGTAGTAACGGCCTGGCCGTATTGCTAAGTTGTTGCTTCTTAAGCTGGTATTATTTTAAATTCAATTGTTTTTTAAACACTAGTCTTTTTATCACCAAAATCGGGTAAAATGAGAAGGAATAGCTAAAAATGAAACAGTAATTCGTTCTATTTTTCACATTTTCACATCTATCTGATTTTTTTGTATAGTTTCTCACGCTCAAGCTTTATTTTCAAGACAGTTTCTAAAAATATTTATTCAAATGAGTAATTATGGCCATCCTAGCCGAAACGTAGTATCTGTACGTGCTCTCGAGTCCCCTCTCACCACTAATGAAGATTTGTAACCGTTTGCACGCAAAGGGCCACAAACACAAATGTCAAGATGCTTACGTCCGAAAGGCAAGACCTTACGACCGTTCTCAGAAATGCTAAATATTCATTCCACACTTCAACCGTGTCCCAAAAGTGGTTTCGCCACAAATCATTAAAAGCTGCTGAAAAGAAATTCTACTTCACTAGGATGTTCACCCCTCTCCCCGTTTGTTCCAACCACTCATCCCTTGTGTTCCTTTTTATTTGCAGCCCACGGCCAGCTACAAGGCGGACCGGGCCCTGTCGGAAACGCTCAGCTTTCCCCGGCACACGGGCATCCGCGAGGCGTCCCTGCTGCTGGTGCGCGAAAAGGGTGGCCGGTACACACTGTTACGCGAGCCACTCTTTCTCGACCGGTGCATCGTCTGCTCCGAGCACGACTGGGAGGACTATTTCGAGGTGCAGGAGATCCTCTCGAAGGAGTCCTTCATATTTAAGGTATGTGTGTTTTGGAGGGGCAGGCGCACCCGAAACCAGGTGGGCGACTGCCCTGCATCAATCAATAGCTTGTCGCACGGGTCGTTGCAAAACTACATTCCGTTTTTTTTCTCTCTTGTGCTCTCGTTGGCAGGCTGAGGACGGTACGAAAACGAAACAGTGGTACGCCCAGCTGCAGTACCATTCGCAGGGCATGGGCACCTGGCGCAAGCGTCGGAATGCGCTCGCCAACATCATGATTAATGGCATGATGACACGAACGTAACGTAACGAAGGAAAACGATGCATCCCACCCGTTGGGTACTTGCCGACACATCCCGCCCACACCCACAAAAGGAAAACCCGTGCCAACCAACCCCCCCCCCTCCACCTTCTCCCTCTCGTCTTCTTCTAGGATTTGTATGAGTGTAAGCGTGTATGTATGGTAAAGGGCAAAAAAGGAAGAATAGGAAGGGTTAGCAGTCAGTCTGTGCAGACACTTGAGGCCAGCAAATGAATATGTTAGCGGCCATAGCGGCTGTTCGTTGTAGCTTCTCGCAGAAGTGCGCGATTTATTTATTCGATTAGCGTACACTGTTGTAGAACACACGTGCTGTATATCTGTAACACAAAGTTAGCACACCTTATGCGCCACGCACTTGTCCGTACATGGCTTTTGTTTGTCGTGTTTAAGGCTACCACTTAACAGTGCAACAGAAGCAAAATGCTTTCCCAACAGGCAAATTATATTCTTTCCACTAGCATCAGCATATCCTTCAACGACATTTTCCTCTCACGCAATCGACTACTGCTAGAAGAAAAGTGTGTTTTATTTTTATTTTATTGTTATAAATAATTACAATTCTGTTTGTTAGTTTTGTCTTGCGTCTTGTCGTGCCGGCTGTAAGTATCGAGCAAAGTAATAAAAAAGTAACATAAAAGGGAGAGCAAGCAGTCTAAAGAGTGTATAAAGGTGAATCACATCACAAACGAGAAAAACAACATAGAGAAAAGAAATGGGAAAAAGGGAAAAATAAAATGTGAACAAACTATGAAAATAATTAATTTATCTTGCTTAGTTGTGTGAAAAGTAGAGCTAGAGCTAGAAGGAAGAAAATAAAAACAAACAAACAACGCTTCCCTAATTATTCCCTTACTCATTTAATGAACATGGAGTAAAATCCTGAGTAACGCAATCAATGTAAAGGAAAGTGAATGGGAGATTAACTGTTCCGTAAAAAGAGAAACAAAAACAACCTACAACAGCTTGCAAATCTAACAAACTCCTAAACAGCCTTGAAAGTTGGCAAATAGAAATGATAAAAAAACAACGAATAAAATACGATGCAAAAAAGAGAAAAAATAATCGAAAGCAACGAGGATGACGTAAAAAAGCGAAAGAGATCACACCGAAAAGCTTAAGGGAAGAGAAATCGATGGCGTTTATATCCATTTGTTTGACACGAGCTAGATAGTTAGTCCGTGAGGCGATTTAGGTAGAGCTAGATAGATGGATGAAAGAGTGGACGAGATAGAGAAACAAAAAAACAACTGCAAACAAATAAATAAAGAAACGTTTAAAATGGATGAATGGTGTTTCATTGCGATGATGCTGCTGCTGCTGCTGCTGTTTCTGTTGCTACTCCACACACCGTGCAGATCATGCTGACCTCCGGAATGGAATCCAGAAGGACATCATTCATATTCATCATCATGCGACCGTTTGGCGAGCGAAAAAGCGAGGGTTTGATGGCTTATGATTTTTTCATTCGTCTTCCCCGGCTGCCATTCCTCGGCCCCCGGGTCACGGACCAGAACGCAGTTCGCAGTCGATGGAAAGACGGTGCACATTAACCTAGCCGTGGACGCAATGGTATTACGGTGAACGGTACGGTACGCTTTGTATTCAAATTTGACGTCCCGGTGCAACGTTTTGGGATGTTTTTTTCCGCCTCCCCCTGGTCGGAAGGAGTTTGTAACCGTGTCCGTGAACGTGTGCACTGCGGAATAACAATTAGGCAACGTGTTTTCCGTACCGAAGCTACTCCCGTTACACTGGGGCTACTTTCCACTGAATTTACCGTTTCGGAAAAATGGGACTGTACGATGGATGGAACCATTTGATTCGTGCCGTGTTTAGATGGACAAATGGATGAACGGTGAAACGATTACAAAATCATCCTTTACTACCGCTTCGTTACCAGGACAGGGAAAAGTAAGGGTGCTTCCGAGGAGCTTGGGTTCTAGCAGGTTTAAACTTTGAATTTCTAACCCGAAAACGATCTCGGTTAAGGGATGAGGATTCGGACAAACTTACCTGGTTATGGTGATTGATATTCTCCATGAAAGGTGCGCGTACACGACGAGCTAGTGGCTTAGCTTCTGTGGGGCTTTTGGAGATTCTGACATTTCATATTATTTCCTTACGTTAAATCAGCGGTGAAGGGTATTTCCATGAAAGGAAAAAAAAAACACAAGATTTAACTTTTTTTGCTTGAAGATATGAAGGTACGTGGACAAAGGGACGCTGGATTTGTTTATTTGTTTTTTCGTTTGATTTTATTCCTTATTTTGATTCTGATTATTACTTGCATGTGTGGGCTGAGAGGCAGACTTGAGAAAAGGCTTATTTTTTAAGAACTAAGCTTTTAAATGCCTTTAGTTCAGTTGAAGAAGTTAAGGTTTCATTTTTGTCTCTTTGAAAATAAGAACTAAAAAATTAAAGAATAAGAATTAATTTGAGCAAACCAAACTGCATCATTGAGAACTTCTCCCAATGAAGATACTGCTGACATTTGTTGCTCTTAATTTAAACCAAAAAAAATCGAGGATTGGACACATTTAAAAACTGCACTATGTATAGTAAGACACATGTTTTATAATAAATTTACACAAACTTTACTAAAAATTAAAAAAAAAAAATCAATGAGATAAATGCATCAAGGAAGCGAGATTTTTTGTGTCTCACAATGAAACATTTGAGATAAGCAAATATAAATGTTTTTTTTATTCGCAAATAACGATGCTTGTGGCGTCGGGAATGAGGCTTTGGGCCCTGAATACAAACTAATGGTGTTGTTTATTGTCGTAATTTGCTTTATAGTTAGAGTATACTCTCCTCAGCAGCACATACTAGAAAAAAGATCAATAGATGAACGATGACATCCAGCTGCTACGCCTGTTGTCATATCATCTATTGTCAGCATAATTATTGTTTTAATCTTAAATTAATGCTGAAACTAGCGTGGGAGTGAATTCATATTACATTTCTATCACGTCTATTACGTTCTATACAAAATTAAGATATGAACCCATCAATGAACAATTTAATGAGCAATGAAGAATAAACAACAATTAGCATTGAATAATGAATAATGATCAATGCACATATTTTCCTTTAAATTTTGAATTCTAAAGGACATTTGCCTTTGTCTTCATTTGAACTTTAACATTCTACGATTGTTAATTTCAATTTTAATTGAATTTCCACTATCGTACTGATTTTATCACCGTATTGACGTGTTGTAAGCTTTCACTGTCCGTTTAGGAATGCTTTACAAATCGACGAACATGAGCTATTCAATTGATGAAATGATGAAGTTTACTCTCCCGGTAACTTAAGCTGTACCAAAGTGACATCACGCGTTCCAGTGACACACTGGGTTCGAAATAACGAACGCACAGCCAGGAGTTTCACGGTTTAACATCTACTTCTAGCTTGTTTTGCAACCATTTTCTGCACTCGCTCAAACAGCTGTTCATAATAATAAAATCCCGCCACGCTTGAATCTATCCCCTTTTACCATGTTAAACGTTCAATATTTCTCTTACCACTGCTCGAAAAAGCAAAACTATCTCCCCCAAGAAGAAATTGAACACACGCTGCCCGTTTATAAAAGTGTAGTTCAAACCAAACACACCAAAAACAAGATAAAAGATATGCTAGAAATGAATAAACTGTGAGTGTGTTTTATGGGACGGAACTAATACGGAAACGGTTGGCGTTCAGCGAGTGGGCAGACAGGTTGGCCAAAGCCCAACAGCCTGCCGAACCGCATTGCTTTACTTTCGCATCCGTATCCGTGCGGCACAGGGCTTTATTTTATTTGGCACTCTCATGGAGGAAACTGTCCAGCGAGATTCGTCCGGTGAGTCCTACGCACTATGTCACATTTGCATCCGGGGTTTATTTTTAGTTGCGGTTTTCTGGCTATAAAAAGAGGGTAAAAAAGGAACATGAGAGCAGTCCTTTCGCTTAGCAACGCTACAGGTAGACCGGCAATAGGAAATGGATGGTTTAGTTATCTTTTTACGATTTGGTAAATGATGGGAAATAAAGATAGTTCAAAATAATGCCCAAACAAAACGATTGTTTGATTCATAGCCCTTTTCAATATCCTTTCTTCATTTTTAGTTTTGCTTTAAGTGTATTAAATAGAAAATTGTTCACAAATTCTTCAATTCTTCCACTTCAATTCATACTAACCTTTAGGTCAAATACTATCGAGTTGATATCAAAGCTTTTTCAGTTTAGGTTTAAAGTTTGAATTACAACTTATAGTTTGACAAAATCAATTTGTATTAAATAGATTTAAGAAGATGCCAAACGTTGTTGCTTCCTTTCTCCTCCAACTCCAACGCCCCATGCCTCCGAAGCTATGACGTCTTGCAAATCCCGGTAGCAACAGACACAACACTGTTGATGATTCTTTGTTCATCAATCAATAGTGGTATTAGAGGAGAAGAAAGAAATCATGAAAAACGCCCAGGAAACGGGGTTTCCCTTTCGTCTGTGTAATGTCATCAATCATGATTCGTCTTTCGTGTTGTGCCGCCATCCAGTCAACCTTGAAAGTTTCTAAATTTGTTAGTACTTTAAACAGAGAAGGAAAAGTCTACTAAACAAATGCTTAAAATAGCCCTTAAAAGTATGCGATATTTCTTTTGTATTTTCAAAGTTTTATATCAAACTCTAAAAACGGGTTTCTGTCAGTTCTCCCTCCATTATTGACATCCAAGTTTGTTCGTTCTGTTTGAAGAACACTTGGCTATTTTTATAGCAACACCTAGCTCGTTCACGTGTTGCTCGCACGGGGACGTGTTTTATCAAGTGCTGTTGCCTAAGCACCTAGTGCCAGAACGCCCGCTCTCTACAAGTGCACGGGCAGCACGTTCAAGCGACCTGCCAGCATCAACCCTTGAAGCGTGTGTGCAATAACGTTCAGCCGAATCCATTTCAGGGCGGTGGATCTAAAATTGCAAAAACTGATCTATAGGAACAACAAAAAACACTCGTCTGAAGGTACTACTAACTTTCCGCTACCTCCGAGGCACACCAGTCGTCAATATCTGTTTCGAACTGGAGCTTTATTTCGTTTGCGTTGCGAGTTCAGCATGATAAAGCTCTTGAAAAAGAGAGTGAGCGTGAGTGGGAACACTTGGATGCATGGAGAAAAGCAGAACAAGCGCCACTGGTGCGCGTTTCCGGAGCATGGCATGCGACCAGGTTACCAGGGAAACAGCAACCGTAGGTTGTTGAGCAGGCTTGAAGCAACACCCATCGACCGCTTTGATCTTCCGTTTTTGCCAACCCATGGCGCGACACGGAACCTACGCACGACGGCTTCTACACGCTTCTGCTGATGCTGCTTGGCAGAAGCGCGGCAAAAGACTGGAAGGCTGTCGCGTTCGTGACGAGGATGTGTATGCTTTCGTCCTCGTGAAAAGTTCGGAACAAAGGGGAACGTCGTTTTCGTGCCACGAGTTTGCCAAGTTTTCCTCGTGTACCGGTTGTTCATTCCGAGGCGAAAATGAATACGCTTCTGGTTGCGCTTGCGCTGTTCGGGACATACGGTCGGGATTTCTCATCTGCAGCTCCTTCACTTGCACGATACCATCTGGTGGGAAATCGGTGGAACTAAACCCATTCACATCCTTTCCCGCGCGTTTGTAGTAAAGTCGACCAACTGACCTAGACAAAAACCCGGTCGCTTGGTGTGGGGCAGAGGGACCTTTTTTTCTCCCTCCCCGCAATAAACCCTCCCTGCCAAACATACTGCTGAGCAGTTCCTTCGTTACACATGAGGAAAAAAAGCAATGAAACGCTACGCGACCACCGTACGCTGACTTTCGATACGCCCGACCCGCGCGAATGTGTGACGGATTGTGTCTGGTGGTGAAGCTGGTAGTGGCAAACCCTGGGTGAGTGAAAAATAGCTCGTTTATATTGATTTATTGCTGGCAAGTTTCATACATACGCTTTGCTGCCTATTTCCAAAGGTTTCTCCCGTTCCGCTCTTTCTCGGGCGCCCTTCGCACTGATTTCGGAACGCGATTTGTCTTGCCAACCTTTCAAAACTCGATAGCCCACAGTACCTGGCGCCTCGCCAAAGTGGGGCTAGAGTAAACCACCAGGGAAATACCTTTTTCCCGGCCATGACGGTTGGGAAGTAGTCAGCCAGTAGCCCTGCTAATGACATGCTGACAATCGAATTGAAAAGAAAATAGGCAAAAGGGGGTTATATTTTCCGAATCGAATTTGCGGTAATGATTCTATTTTCCAATGTCAGGAGTGTGGTGATGGTGCTGTTGTGTTTCTCTCCGGCTGAGGTGTGGAGCGGTAGCTCAATATTAAATTAGTATTCTTAAAAAAAAAAGGTAATTTCGATCGGTGGTTTAGCAATTTGAAAGATCAATAAAACATTAAATTGTTTACAAATGAGTTGATGAGTTGAATTTCTTTAAAATATTTTCTTTAGTTACATTATTGCTTAACATACCTTAAATTTTATTAATTGCGATTCACCAAACGGTTTTTTTTAAATCTGTTACGAAATTGTTGGGCGTTTATGTCGATAACAGCGGTTTCAAAGCTTGATGTGGGATTCCACGGAATGATCCAAATATTACTGCGTCCGTATTGTGACCGTATTTACCCTAATTGGATTCAAAAGCATAAGAAAACTGGTGCATAATATCATTTATACAATTATCATAATAAACAGGTATCGATTAAGTACAGTCTAGTAAAACAATTTTTTTTGTTTTTAATTGCGCAACACAAATCGCGAAAAGTTCAACTAGTCAGTGTAAACACTGTAACCGCGTCAAGGAAAATTTTGCATAGTGAACGTGGCTTCTGGAGTGTTCGGTGCAGTTTTTCCTATCGAGTTACGATTTATCCATTTTCCCAAAAGTAGTGAATTGAAGAAGTGTCTGAAAATGTCGCAACCTGCAAGAAAAAGGCTCAAAGCAGACAATACCCTTTCGAGTATCGATCAGCTACTCGAGCAGCTGGCGATAGAGCCGCCGCGTCTTCAAGAGCAAGAAAAAGTGGTTCTCTTCCGGAAAAGTGTAACGCTGGACGATGAAACCCGCAACCAGTCGTACTATGCAAAGCTTCGCTACTGGTTCTATGACGGTGTGCCCAAAACTGATCCGGAACCGCTGTGTCAGAATGTGAATGCTTTCCTGCAAATGCCTGCACCGTTGCCAACGCGTCTATCGCCGTATCCGACACAGATTCCATTCCTCGGCGAGGGTTTTTCACAGGACATCGTAAGTTACACTCTCCCCGCAGTATATTTGTATGTCTTGTTTGTGCATGTCTTAAGTGTTGTGCGCGTGTTTTAGATTGACGATACTGCTAAACTTCTGCAGCATCACAAAGCCCACTGGAAGCGCGTGCGCCAGGACTGGAACCAGCATCGTCAGCTGTATCTGAAGCGGTACCAGCCATGTTTGGACTTCGTGCAACTGAACTGTACCAAACAAATCAAGAAATGAACCGCCGGATGTTGCTTGAGTGCATTTTGACTTAAAATGCATAATAAATACATGTTCCTCTATTGTTGAGAGGAAGCTTCACACGAACGATTAGATGATGATGAATGATTGCGGTACCCCCCTTTTTTGTTTGTCCCCCTCGGAAAAGGAAAAATAATTGCGATCATGATTGCCTGAACGTGTGCATAAATTAGACTGTTATTGATTAGTGTACCATCCGCCCTCCTGTCGAAGGTCTACTCGGGCAAGGCGCTCTGTTGATTAATGTCGCCTGCAATTAGTCACTGGGCAGCGCGGGATGTACCGTCATTTTATTACACCACCGCGAGCACTAGCTGCATGCTCGCCCGGATGATGCATTTCCTCCGAAACATGACCTCCGAGCCCACCGAGGGGGTTAGTGAAAATCGTTGCCGCACGATTGATAGGCACATTGTATAATATGGCGCATCACATTCACTCCATGTGCACGTGTCCGAAACGCCCACCCGTTTGGAAACTGGATCGGTTGTTCCCTCTCGCTTCATATTTATGTCTGCAAGTGCGCCAAAATTGACCTCCCGTTTTGCGACACGTGCAAAGGAGAAGCATGGTAGTAGAATATTAGAACATATAGTGGAGTTACCTACCCATGCCGCGTGTTACAGGCACGCATAAGCGGATAACATCGACAGGACGGCACGGGCTTTAACTCGAAACCGTCATTAAAATGTTTTACCTATCGGTACAGAACGGGTTTGCAGCAGATTTTATCGTGTAAACTGTTATGGTGCAGTATCGGCTTCCACGTATGTTACAATCTGCGGCGCTCCGGAAAGTTTCACCAGGCTATTTCGCCGGGCTTTGCTCACAGTTAAAAATAATTTGAAGCATACCCCTTTTTGTGGCAAGATTATCGGACATTGTTCGTTTGACAGCTTAGCGATAACGAATGTTGGAGTACGTATCTTTTAATCACCACTGGTTGAGGTGTGGACGTAAACCACTAGCCTGCACGCATTAAGTGCTGCGGTCGCAAACTATCAAACCTTAAGGGGAGAAATGTTGTATCGAGTTACTCTGTAGCTACCATTCGGCTTTAACAGGATTCGGGTTGACGTTGTTGTCCTGTGGAAGTGGTCGTCCACTTTTCCGTGGTCGTTGAAAAGTATGTCGAAATGTTACTTATTACCCGCTTCTTCGTACCCTATCTTATCACAAACTCCCTTCATTGTGAGTTCTTGAGACGATCCTAAGATTCCCAGTAGCACCTGCCAGCAGCCCGAAACCGAAAATGGACACGAGCAGTGGACGCTTTTTACGCTTGCCTGTCCACGTTTTCGGTTGTCGGTGGTTGTAATTACCGTTGCGGAGTGTTTCCTTTTTTGAAGAGTTTTTTTGGCAAAGAAAGAAACGTGGTAGCTGGCACGAAACGGTAAAAGAAAACGTGTACCGAACCGAACCGGCCACGTAGCACGCGGTAAGAGGATTAATGGTTTGGCTTGGCTTCTGTGCCGTTGGACACAAGGCATTTTCTCGCACCGTCCCGGGGACAGAGCATGCATACTAAAGAGCCAATAATTTCCCACAATAATTGTACGCTTGAAAGCACGGAGGGACCGGCGTACCTGGAAGGAAATGATGGGAAGGTATGAAACCTACAATTACTGCTCGGAGAAAGGGAGAAATTTTCAAACCTTACCGGTGTATTGCGTTGTACGGAATTAAAACGGCAAACGCCCGCACTTCTGTGTGGTTGGATCCGGTCGGTTATAAGTCCGCATTTGTTTTTAAGTACATAAAGGGACAAGGTTAGAAACTTTTGCAACACAAGTAAGAGTGACTTTTCATAGGTTTCGTAGCAGAAATTGAAAGGGATGCGTTCGGTACCTTGGCAACGGAATGGGAGGTAATCTTAGGAAAGCTACAGAACCGTGAAAATGGTCTTAGTAACCACTGGGTCTGTATGGAAGGAAAAATATGTTAATATGTCAGTGTTAAGCTCAGTCTGTGCCTGTGTGTCCTCCTTTCACAAACCGTCGCTGAAATGTAATTTGTCAACCGTTGTTTGTAGAATAAAACGTAAAGCAAGTACCGAAACAGGAAATAGTAAATAGTGGAATTACATTTGAGTCAAACTAATTTCTCTTTTGATCGTTATTTTGACAGAAACCAACGGGCAAAGGCAGCATTGGCTTATGAAGCTCGTTAATTAACCCCGTGGCGCACTGGTGCAGGCTCGCGAAAAACTCCCGCCAGCCGTGATAGAAAACGCTCCTGAGCAAACCGGGACAGCATGGTGCTCGCTATCCAATTTTTCTGCCCTTCCTTGTTTGGGTTAGTCTGCCAAACAACAACTCCTTTGCACCGCTGCGAGGAAAAAGCACCTAGCAAATCGGGGCGACAAACTTTGTCCGGAAGTGTTTGCAGTAGTGGCGATGAAAAATTGTGTCCATTCGAGCCAGCCGCTGTAACACATGTGTGTGAGCGCTTCGCGCACCGCGAGAAGGAGAGCAAGCAAGTACGTTCAGTGCTGCTCTGGTGGACACCAATCCTCGTGAGTACGTCGTAAATATAAACTAATCCGGCAGTCGTTTTGCTGCTGCTGCTACTACACACCAGCGAATCACCCGGGACAGAAAGCAGTTGGAAAAGTCGCTTTTGATAGGTTTAGAACAGAAAGGAAAAGGGCACGGGTGCTCCAAGCTGCATCCGGGGATCATAACAGCTGGTGTAGCGGTGAATGTTGCACCTAACTGTATGCACTGTTTGGAAACAGTTTTGCTTTGTAAGTGGGTACCGTTGACCATCGGCAGATGGAAAAAAGGAACTGCATAATTGCAAAACTATGTCCCCGAGTACTGGTCCTGATTTCAATCCCCATTTCCGTCATATCCGGGCGGGAGTTTTGTGCTTATCAACTCACTTTTCAGCTTCACTCGGTGCAAAACGGCACAGAACGGTTTGCCGGACGTTGCCGGGACCGGATGTTGGCTTTTTGAGGTACGGGTTTTGAAGTTTATCATCACGTGTTCGGATGATGATTTGCTGTTTTCTGCTTGCGGTTAGGTTCAAAACTTTGAACTTGAATTTCGACAGTCGCCTCAACCGCAACAGATAAAGTAAATAGTAGATGGTGTTATTGGTGTCCGGGAGCGTCCTACCACTTCAAAGAAGTTCAATTTAATCAACATTCATTTTCCGTAATGAATGTATGTGTGTTTTCCCCAGTTTTAGGTGCTCTTCTTTGTAGACGTGATTTTCGGGATAGCTATAGGCGCCCGTGCCGTTGTTTCGTAGAAGTTTGCCGTGTTCCGGAACCCTTCCCTTGATCCTTGACAAGATTTATCAGAAAATCCACTCGTGATAAAATAATACAATCGCAAAACAAACTCTCGAATTCGGACAATCGACCGTTCCTGGTTGAGATTTCTATGCGGGTGTTCGTGCAAGTGTTCTCGTTCTTCTGATTTCTTCTCAGATTTTTATTTTTAGAAGTATATCACATCACAAATCTGGCAATGGGCTACACGATACTCACTAGTACTCACTAGAACTCACGATACTACACGATACAGAAGCGTTCCCTTCTATAAAACGTGTAGAATAAGATTATGTAAAACTATTTATTTCCGTGACCAAATTCCCACCTTCCAACACTCTCAGATACACGGCCGGTGTCAGAAAGTTCAAAATTTATCGTACCAAGAAGTGCAGCAACGATGCTGGTGGTGCGACAAAAAAAAAAAAGAATAACGAGCCGCGAGAACTTTCGTGCAGTTTGGCAGCTACGATGGACAACTTCAGTTGGCCATAGTCTGATCATCTGACCCGGAGCGGCTGCACCCAGGTTCGGACGCTCCGATGCAAATGCATTTGCGAAAACGAGGCAGCCGGACTGGGTGCAGGAAGTGCAAAAAGTTTTTAGTGAGCGATACTGACAAATTCCAGGAAGGCGTGCAGCATACGCGCGCTGCAACCACATTAATAACGGTTGTGGCGAGGGGGCGCTAGAAAAACCCCCGAGCGAAAGCCATCGTGATTAAACTTTGACACAAGAAGAAGCGCCCGCACCGGGCCTTTCGGGGTGTCATCGGTCAGGGTTTCACGGATGCGGAAGGATTGCTTCTTCTCTGTGCACTCGACATTAAACTTCCGGATAATGGCGCCGGAGATGCCACGCGAGAGAAAGATTTTCTGAAGAATGACAAAAAAAAACGGTGGGAACGCGAAACAACGATACAAGAGACACCGGTTCACCAAGTCGCTTGGCACGAGTAGCAAAGAAAAAGGCTCTTGGAGGAGTCAACTTAAGCAAGATTGAAAGTTTGTCTTCCGGAAGATCTGACCCAGTTCAGTTTCGCACCGCGACTTTTACAATTGTTCCACGGCCAGAGAGATGGAAAACCGTTTACCAACTTACTCTTGTCCAAAAAAAAAACAACACGGAATGCTGGAATGAAAATCCCATCAAGACGCTTGCCTACTTCTTCGGGGGCGAGCGCACTCTTGCACTGTCCATCCAGGTTGGGAAGGGAATGGAAGGATATACTCCGCCTTGAACTTTCTGGTAGCTAGATAGAAAAGGTTGTATTAACAATACGCCGATGTACAAACACACCGGACGGCAAGGAACGCAATGGCCTGCAACCATCGTCCAAACGCGGTACAATTATGCAAAGCTTAAATTAAATTTTGTTCCCCAAACATAGTGTTGCCAGCCTAGGGAAGCTCTATTTTCTCGCTCAAAATTGTAAAGTTGGATTTGCAATGACCACCTGGGTGTGAGATTGCAGCTTAAGTTCTGTGGCTAGTCTTTGTGGTCCGTTCCTTTATGGTTAATTTTCTTGTTAAATTATTCATTAAACGCAAAACCACCGGGGTACAGCTTTGCTGGGTGGGTTCTTCCCGTTGTTTTATTTGAGCAATTGTATATTTTTTTAAACATGCCAAACATAACGTGTAACAGCTTTCTGCGCCCTCAGCGTGGGGCGCCGGACCTCCGCGGGCGATAAAATGTCTTTTCCGAGAGGGCTTTTGGGTGAAAAGTGTTTTAACTTTGCCGAAAGCCACTTCAATTTATGTTTCTTGGCGTAACTTGCCACGGTTGAAGCAACCCCATAATGCCAAAGTCACAAGGCCGTTCCAGCTTTGCATACATTTTCCATTTCAATAACCCGTATCGTTCGGTTTCTAGGTACAAAGAGCGCGCGCGAGGAACGAAAGGAAAAGTTTGGAACTGCTTTCATAACCTGTTCGTTTAATTGGAATCTTGCGGGGCATGGTGGGAAACTGTTACCCTCGATCGAATTTCCACCCGAGGAGCAAAAGTCAGCAGGATTAGTAATTTATACGGCGCTGAGACCAATAAATAAAATTTCCAATTAACAGTAACGCAGCAATAGCAGCTCCCGGGATGAAGAGAGCATGAGAGACAGTGGCCCTTGCCGATACTGTCACCGTGGCAGAGAGCGGCGCTATTGAAGCTGATTCGATGTCCGATGGGTGTGCGGCAGGAAGCTGGCCCATCTCCCGTCGGCATGCGACAACTCTCAAATCATTGCGGATGGGCTGGCGGTGCCTGCCCGCATGATAAAGGAACCACCTGAAGGTGACATCATAAAGCAACCGGAACGATGCGGGGACCGAGACCCCCTGTACTAATTTATGCTGCACAAATTTATTGTCCTTTTGCTGCTGCTGTTGAGCATGTCCTGCAGAGTCTTGGCTTTACTTCCTTCCTTTTTAGCTGTTTTTTTTTTAGACGGTTCACTTTTCTAAATCATCATCACTCTCTCTTTCTCTCGCGCATTCTCTTTGTAGATCTCTTAATTTATTTGAGGACGGTACAATGCGTAGAAGCGGCATGACGGGCACGGGAAGATTGTTCTTAGGCCCTCGGTGCGGCCCCCAATAGCGGCGGCCGTAAAATGTCAGATATTGATGCAGCAGTACTGTGCGGTGCAGTGCGGAAGAAGGATCTGCTGCCAGCACGCTTGGCCCCCCGGATAACGATGGTAGCGCTGGACGATGGGGCATTGCTGTGCTGTTAAATTTATTGTACGTTTTGGCATATTTTTTCACGCCTACACTCACTCACAGCCTTAGGGCTTGGGATGCTGTCGCTCCCGGTGTTTTTGTGTGTCGATGAAGCGGCAAAGTGGGAAAGTTTTTCTGTTTCGGTTTGTTAGCGCACTGTCGTTACATTGTTGTCCACCCGGATCCCCTGTGGGTGGCGGACGCGCTATCAAGTGTTTTGAAGCGGGAACAATTTAATCGTATTTGCATAAAAAAGTTCGTCTCATCATTTGATGTACTTATATATTTTTCTTTTCCGCTCTCTTTGGTCGGTTGATCGTGCCGACGGTGTGTGTGTCTGTGAGATGAAATTTGAAATTGAATTCGAATGCGCTGTTGTGAGTTTTGTGCTGTGCACTGAACTTTCGGGGTTTCGGACTTCCGTTGCTGGGTCCAGTGGGCACGTTAATGAGTTCGCGGAAGAGTCAATTATGGGCGCAATCGTCAGGACATCCCAATTGTTTTTGTTTTATTTTCTTGTTGGCTGTTGCTCTGCCGGTGGGACCGGTTTGGAAAGAAGTGTCCTTTTGCTGTGTGGGTAGATTTAAATTATTTGCCGTTCTACTCCAAACTTAAAGGTTGTGTTAATGTGTACGTCAATTTCCCGCTCGTGCAACTAATTTATAACACTTTTTTAAAACTTCAATTTGTATCATTTTATGTTAGCAGCCGCCACCAAAGTGTGAAACATTATGCATCCTGTGTCTCATGCACGAGGTCATGCTAAGCACGAGGTCATGCTTCCCACGTCTCGACCTGCAATGAAGTGCCATCAAGTACTGAGAAAATTATATTATCACCGCTCACCGCTCGTAAAGGACCTCCGGTAATGTTAGCATTAGGTGGGACGATTTAATCGCTCAAAACGACCCTCAAACGTGCACCAGTCGGTGTCACCTTCCGCCTTGCCGTTTGGCAGGTGTATGTGTGTTTTTTTCTGCCGTTACCGTCTTGGCAAACGAGCGTCGAGCAGAAGAGGGAAGTTTCATGCAGGATGGTCGCGCGTAATGTGAAAGCGTTTTAATGCGTGCGTGCTTGTGGAGTTAATTCTGTTTAATTAAATTCCACTTTATTTGTACAGCGGCTGTTAAATGAATTATCCCCAAACAGTTCAGACCATTGGTTGAACCAGGGTGTGTTGGCCCAGGGCCAGGGGTTAAAAATGTCCTTCCACTTTAAAAAAATGTACTCTCTCCAGCTTACCGTGTGCAACTAGGTGGTCAGGTAGAAATGTAATAATGCAGGAAAAACGTGCCTGTAGTGCTCGGTCGAACCGATTGATTGGTTTATGCGTATCGTTTGCGCGTTTATATGTGTGTGCCATTGTTTTTTGTGTGTTCTTTGCATAGCGATGATTATTAATTGAATTATGGAACGGCAGTCGTAATGCTTCTATCAATTAGCAGTATACTATTGTGCAAAATTGTTATTTTTCTCATCAACTGTGTTTTTTTTTGTTTACGTTTTGAGAGTGGTTGATACTGTTACGTCGAATACGACGATATGAAGTATAATTAAATCAGAACACGCAAAAAAAAACAACCTAATTGTATTGTGCTAACGTAGGACCGTATTTGCTTCAATTTCTTTGATTAGTTTCGGAACGTATTAATTATGGGAAAAGTTTTCCACGTTTACCGTGGGTGGAGCTTTCAATTTGTGAATAATTTTCAATTCCCTTTCCAACCTGAAATGAAACTGAAAGATGAGTTGGTAACTTAATCTAATGGACGGATTTTCCTTTCTTTCGTTTTCAGCTCTCAGTCACGCAACCTTTCATGAACGGCGGCACACGGACCCATTTTCACGAAAACGCACCTCAAGACCACCCAAATAAGAAAGGAACAAAGGACACCAAACTTCCGAACGGTGGAAAATAGATTGGAAAGCGTGCGGAACACTTTCGCACAACGTTTACAACTCATTTTCTGAAATCGCCACGCGCTCCTTCCCTGCAGTAAACTGAAGCGCTAGAATGCGATGTCAACCGGTTTGTGACCCTGTGATTGCTTCATTAGCAGCAAATGAAAGACGTACACGCGTTTGGAAAGTGGGCGGCTGACGCTGAAAATCCCCGTCAACCCCGGCGGAGCGTCCGGTGAGGTGGCGATGAAGAGTGGTAAGTTTTACGCTTACGTTATTAAATCTATCTAGCTGTACTTGGGTAAGGGTTTACGCACCACCCAACCCTGTCATTAACCTCTTCCACGGGGAGTGCGACGGTTTGATCAATACGTACTCACCCGCTTAGCACTCACCCTCGACAGTAAAATCCGCGATGACCGCGGAAAAGAAAAGGATAACGGTCGAATGCTTATTTCACTGCGGGTCGCAATCCCAACGTTCGTGGGAAGGTTGAGAGATGTAAACTAATTAACATTTCAAGCTGTCGCTTAATGACGATGGCAGCAGCAGGTATTCGCCTTCAAGCGACTAGTGCGCTAGATTACTAATTTAGAATTTCATTTGATAGAGGGAAAAGTAAAGGTAGAAAGCATGTTGAAACGGAATGAGTAAAGAACGGAATTGTTGCTCGAGGATGGAAACATATTTTAGGGTTTTCACAAGTCGTGCAGTACAAAAAACAGAATAGATAATCTGTTGCGGTATTACAACCTTGAGAAGGCAAACCGTTGCAGGGATGGTTTCACTGTAAAAGGATGTCTTTTCGTTTGATATCTTTGAGAAAGCACATATTTTATTATACTTCTTCTATACTCTCTCTTATATTGTTTGTTAAAAGTCCAAGAATTTTATAAAACAAATACAGTACATGAAAATGATTTAGAAAGTTCATACAGTTAAGCACCGCACCGTCTTGTCATTACACTTTAGGCTTAGTGTGGGGGCTTGCAAATGCGTCAATTACGATTCCGACTCATCAATTTTAAAGCAGTATTGTCGAACACATGTTGAAGCGTTTACCATTAAAACTTTCCCACCGTTCCCTTGGACAATTAGAGCAATTTAGTCTGAGTACGCTTTAGTCGGAGTCTGCTCAGTCTGCTACACTTTAGTCTGAGTACCGGCTCAACAGTCTGCTACACCACAAAAATCCAGTGCAAAGTACGAGCACGATTACCCCTTTGCCCGTTTATGTACGCATTTTCCACCAATGATCTCACCCATCCACGCGCACGCACATCCTTTTGCTTACAGCGGAAAAAAGAGGGTTGGAAAAGTTTATAAAATTGTCAGCGAAAATTGTCATGCCAATGCCGCTAGTAGTTGACATTAACCACAATTACTCGAAACGTCTAACCGGGAGCGAACGGCGGTGGTGGTTGGTTGGTAAACACATGTTTAAAGACCTTAACGTGAAGCGATGCGTTCGCGTTTGCTTGAAATTCTTTTAAGCACTTTTCCCTGCTTTTAAAACATTTCCTTCTCACCATTTCCCCCTTTACGAGGCCTCGCTGGGCACCCGTCCGGACGGTTTGCCGCAAACCGTTAATGGTGCAGTGTAAAAATCTCAAATAAAAAGCCTTAATTCGTGTAATAATATTCATGAGACCGCGTCCGTGTAGCGGTGTTGTTGGAGCTTTACGTTTGCGCAACCACCCATCCGCCGCCCGTGTGGGATTGTTTGCACTTTTGTGTGTTCTGTCCTGGGCGATGGATTTTATGACGCTTCGACAGGCGTGAATATGGTGCGCCGGCCTCCAAACACTTAAAGCGCTGCTTTCGTCATCGATGTGCCGCAAGAGCAACAGAGCCAGAGGTGAAGAGACCCTCAAAATATGAGGCGAAAAACTTTGCCTCCGGGGGAAAGTTTAACGATTTTCCATACAATTTTCTCCACCCTACAGAGGAGTTTGCACGTGTGTGTGTGGGATGCTTAATAATTTTTGTATGTTTGGTTTTTTTAGATTAATATCACGGAAAATGGTGCGGAAAACTGTGCGTTATTTTCATCATTCGGCGAAAGAAGTTGCCATAAATCTGGGTTTAATAGCGCTCCTTTACCTTGATGGAAAAGGTTTGTTGCTAACACAGTAAACATACGACACCCGACACAGGTTTGGATGACAATGATGATGTGTTGTAGTACATTGTGGGTAATGCGTGTTAATGGGCGAGATTTCATAAAGTGTCTGGATGGGTGCTTTGGAAAATGTGCTGCAAAAACACGTACTACCTTGCTTTTCTTTGAATTGAAACCAACGGAGAGAGAGAGAGAGAGAGAGAGAGAGACATGGTACGTTTACACGAGTTCATTATATGTGTTTGTTTAAGCACTGTTGACTTAGGTTAAGTAATTTCAAAGATGCTAAAGATTTTTCAAAAGATTTTTTGTACCATTTACTCAGATATATTTTACTTCCACTATTGATTGTAATTTTAATTTTTTTTATTGTTTCAATTGTGACTGGTACTGATTGTCAACGACAGCGGCTAGCATGTATGCCCAATTACTTTTAGGGTTTTGCAAAAAAAATAAATCTTATTCATTAAAACAACACACAATATTAGCAACCAAATGGGCCGCCAAAACTAAAATGTAGAAGTTTTGGTGGATTAGGTAGAGAAATATTTAGGGAAATCTGACAAAATTAACCATTTAAGAAAAGTGCCGTAAAAATCATTAAGAAAATCCAACATAATTCTGGGTGCCATTCTTTCGTATTTCCCAAATAAAACATTAGTTTAGGTTTTGTATTTGAAAACACACAATATAAAAACCATCACCATGGGGTATTACGGGTCACTATCCTGTATAAGCTAATTAGATGGTCAAAGATTATACATAGGTTTTCGTACGATTAGGAAACATTTGTTTTCTCACCCTAAATGTATTTCAAAACAATTCATAATAATCAACTTTTCTTAATTTATTTCTTCTTTCCTTTTGAATGGATACGTTTGGTAGTATTTCTTCGTATTGATAAAACTTAGTCTGAAGTTTTTTTGGATTTTGATCGAATTTTCATTCAACCACCAACGTACTTTTTACATATTCATTGAATTGTCATTGCGTTTTACTTTGATAATGATTGGAGGTCGACTGAACTTTGGCACAAAGCTTAGTTTGGTACAAACGATATATTGTTACCACAAAAAAACTATTTGGATGATAAAAGGTATCTCGTTTAATTAGCATATTCCAAAGCTTTTAAGAGGTTCAGATTCATCAAAGTTTATTATAATCTTACTCGAATTTAATTTTCAGAAAGCTATATGCGCATTCGTTCTCATAATTTATATTAATGGTTACAAATTGAATTTATACTTATGCCTATCGAAGTTACATACAACTTCTAGTTAGCGCTTAACGTACGTAAAGATTTGTTGGTCATCCCTTATACAAACACAAAAGAATTATTATTATTTAAACAGCATTGTTCACAACAAAATATTCTCGTTCACACTGTTTTTAAAACCAAAAATCATTCCTTGTACCTCATTTTAGGGGCAAGCAACCACCCCAACCGTGGCGATGTACTACGCTCGTTCCCTTTACCGTATATTGAAGAACAATGATTGTACATTTAATGTACCTTTCCTTCAAGACGCTATTGATTGGCAGAGGGAAAAATCAACAGTAAAACAACTCACCGTCGTTTAGCCCACCATCTCAAGCTTTTCACGGACCATTATTCATCCTGATTGGCATTACCGTTAGCTGGCCATCATCCCCTTCAACGTTCCAAAATCGAATGCATTCGTATGCGTGCGGCGTAATGTTTGAAAGCGATTTTTCGAAGCGCGCCCTCAGTTTGAGCTTGCGATGGGGGGGGGGGGAGAACTTTACACGAACTGCCAGCAAATGGCTCGGAATGAAATGCAACTCACCGCCACGGTGTTGTGCGAGGTCGAATTCGAAGTACTGCTGATTGAAAATGTTTGTGCGAATGCTGCGCAACCGAGAAGCGTGTCGCAACCGTTTTTTTTGCTCACCCGTCTCTTTGCAAATGGTTTTGGTTTGATGGAAGTGAACCACAAACTAATCTAAATTTTGAAAGCTAATGCATGGTACATAATCCTGCCAGCACACGCTGGCTTGAGCTGCAACTGACGGCAACGGCAACGTGTACCAACTCCCCAAGGGACGCTTATATTTTCACGCTCAAATCTTTCAGTGGTGCATATTGTTATTTGCTCCGAAGAAATCCAATAAATCAAGCGAAACAGAATCAGCTCGCTTAAAGCACTTTTTATTGCACGGTGATCAAATTTTCCTCTCCCGCTCCAGCGCTGCTGTGCATGCTTTTGGCACAATAAAAGCTTCTCACTCGGATAGTCGGTATTGGTTATGGTTCTTGGTCGCTTTGCTGAAAAACTGCATACACATTTCCCACAGCGCGCAGGGGACAGTGAATAAAAATAATCGTTAAACTTAATTCAGCAATAAAGGAAAATTGAATTTCTCCTATTGTGCGCGCACACCTTCTGCACGGGCAGCTGTGCAGCGGGGTTGAATCCCCCCGTGCGAAGGGACGCGGGGAGGAACGCAGTGACAACAGTTTACATGCTCATCGAAAGCTGTCCCAACCTTAAGGAGGAAAACGCTTGTACCGCAAAACCAGGTGGCCGATGGTTCAATGGTAATTTGATGGGTGATTGTGGAATCCCTCCCATACCCATGCGCGGTGTACGTACATCACGAATAGCACGGTCCTGGCCAGACAGAAGTCAGCCCCAGTGTTGCCTCCGTCTGGTTCGTTTCCCTTTTACATTCACGCGCTCCATTCTCTGCTTTGATAAAAGTCGTTTGAACAATATTCTTGTGATGTTCAAACGCTTCCAAGGAGCCAATGGGACAGAGCGCAAAGCACCAGTGGCAGGGCGGGTCTGTCAATTGATTTCTCATAAAGATGCAATCAATTTTATTGCATGTGTGCGGGCGGGAAAATGTGACGCTGGCAGCTGGGTGTGTATCGCACAGCTCATCATCATCCTTCCCCATCCGTGTGCCGGGTGTACGTGTCAGTTTGAAAATCAATTCAATCGATCGTCGCTCGAGGACGAACTCGTTTGAATAAGACATGCGGACTTGTCGTTCGCATTAATCGATAGTATTCACCCAGCCACGGGTAATCGATACAGCGCCAGCATCATCGGTAGTAGACGAAACATGGAAGATAAATAGACATTACAAGCTTTGCCGGAGGGCAGCATCCGACAAGAAGCGGCTGTTGGAATCAAAGCCAAAACTAATTTGAAAACGCTGGGAGACGTAAAGGACGGAAAACGACGGTGCCAAAGAAAACAGTGCAGCACTGATGAATCCTTAGATGTGAAGGGTTACTGACCCTGGGTGAAACAGGCAGTCGTTGGTAGCAGAGGCTTTGTTTTGATTAATTTAATTTGAGCTCATTTGCAGGCCACTGAGCCAACGCGTTTGGTTCGCTATAAGTTGAACGCTAGCGTAGAATTGGGTTGAAATAATAGTTTTGGAGGGTTTGCTTTATTTACGTACCATGTGATAGTTGTTGCGTTGCTCATAGTGTTTTGAGAAATCTGAAAGTGTTCCATTGGCTGTCGATAGCGTAAGGTTAATATGTGATGATGAAAGATCCGAAAATAACTCGTTCAAAACTAAATACTGTTTTCTTGGAACTTTGGCTTGAAGTTAATGTTTGTTTTAGCATTTAAGTTTACCTTAAAGTGATATGATGCTGGTGTAGCAGCATCACTTCGTAAAATTTCATGTTCTATGTCTGGACATGTTAAACATATTAATAGAATTGTACCGTTCTAAGTAGATTGCATTTGATTGTAGCCGTAAGTAAATATCATCTGGTTAGTTGTGTGTTTATATTATAGTTTGGGTCGGCAAATGGCGTATCTTGAACGTAATCTTGATCTATACTATTGCCATCTGAAAGAAGACAGTGAAAGCTATTAAAATAAATTTTGAGATGCTCATTCAATAATCATAGTTTTTAGATTTTTTTTCGTTTTGCGGCATCATGAAAGGAAAGAGCCTGCAATGCTCTTATGCAGGGCAACGTCTGCTGTTATGCTGGAGATTCTAAAATGGATGTCTGAAGAGCAGTGGATTGTGTATCAAACCATTACCTTCATATACTTCTTCTTGGGTGGCACAACAACCCAGTAGGGTCAAGGCCTAACCAGAGCACTAATGTGCTATGGCTCTTTCTGTGACGGAGTGTACCCAGCCATAGCAAGATTGTTGATCCTGCGTATAGGGGGGTTGTGATGGAGTGTACCCATTACAAGATAGTCAATCCTGCGTATGGGGGACGACAGCGGTCCGAATGGGATTCGATTCAACGGCGGGCCTGATCGTATGAAACGCCTGATCGTATGTACGCCGCTATCCATAAGACCACCGAGCCGTCCCTGACCTCCATGTACAGTCGTTGGTAAAAGGCCTGTTGCCTGGGTATCTTGGGACTAGTATAGTTCAGGGATTTGACGCTCATCGGTACTTTACACGTAGGGCTGATGAGTCTAACTTGCTTTTTAAATGTGTCAGGAATTTTTTGTTTTTTAAAGTTGTTCAGTGATACAATAGATTGCCCAAAGAAATAAAGAATGCGAGCAACTTGCCAGATTTCAAACGTAAGTGTTCCGTTTATGTGAAACGAACTGTGTAATGTGAAAAATGTGTAGATGTCTCAAGTCACTCCGTTATGTATAACTGGACTTGTCATCAGGATCTTAATTATAATAATAAGATAAGATTTTTCTTTATACAAATTAGAACAGAAGAAAATAAAGAAAAAGTCAACACAAGTTTGAGACACGCGCGCGTAGCAGCCGACAATTGAATTGTGCTCGGAAGAACACACTGTATGCAAACCGTCTGAAAGGTCACAATAAGATTCATCCATTGATGACTGTAGGTGGCCATTTCCAGATACATTAGATTCTCCTAATGAGGAGGGCAGTACTCTAGAACCACTCGTTTAATTTATTGGTACTGACCATGTGCATGTCGCAGTTGCGTCGTGATTGCGAACCAGACTTACTTATGAGTTCTTGGCGAACCATGGAAACGATGCTAGGGATGACAAAGTATTCGATGGAGAATGATCCGTTTTTCCTTGGTGGGACTATGTTGGTCGCCTCGGGGGTTGAATCAAGCAAGATTCTACAAATGCTCAAAATTTCAATTGGAAACATTCCTTTTTGTAAATGACCTTTTTGAAACTGGTTCTACTCGCTACCCATGATTGTCCACAACATCCAAATCAATCTGTGTTGAATGGCGTTGATTACTGAAGCTTAAACAGCAAACCGCACCTTTCGTATCAGCTCAAAGACGTGTTTTTTCCCGTTTCCTTACCAAAGCACTGGGTCGATTGGCAACAACAAAAAAAAAAAATGACTCTCATACTCCGTGAAGACGTGAACCACTAATTGAATGGAGCATAATTTAGGTTCGTTTATATTGACCCTTCGTTGGGGGTTGTGAGCAGCATAACGAATCTTTTAATTTTCGATCCCGAATCATCCACCACAAACGCCTCAATAATGGGTCGGTGGTTTTTTTTTTCTCAGATGGGTTTGGCATGGAATGATGTTTCCTGTATTTCTTCCCCTGTCAATTATTCCTATTTAAAGGTTTAGCCTTTTTTTTCGTCTTTCCCAATCCGGACCATCCTGTCCGGGTGTTGTAGTGTTGTGGCTCTGAAAAAAGGGATATGAATTTTCGCCAGTATATTCTCATTTTAATTGAGCTGTGCAACCTTCTTCACGTCCTTCCGGTCGGTTCGGAGCGTTTCAAACGACTTTAGCAGACCGTTTGAAGGGAGTCATAAAGCACAGCCGGGTGTGTGTGTATATTTGTTAGGATCTAGCGGTCGTTGGCTAGTGTTACATCATTAGAGCCACTTCAGCAGGCATCAAACCATGTTTTCCAAACGAGAGTGGCTGAAGAAGGCGTTCCTTAATAAAGCAGGGAAAAAGGAAAGAATGGAGATATTATCATTTCCACCGGAACGTGTTGAATTTTTATCGGTCAGAGATATTTACCACGTCGTGGGCAAAGACGGGCGCAAAATAGAGGGTGGTTAAGAGCTGTTAAATTAGTCAAGTGGAAAACTTTTACCTTTCACGTTTATTTGCACAAGTGACTCGAGAATAAAAGTAAATGTCAATGGATCTGTCTGGGACGTAAGCGAGGGCACAACACTTAATCGCTATTTTCCAAATTGCTTGCTCTTTTCCCTTAGAATAGTTAGAATAGGTGTTTCCAGTTTCCATAAAGTTTATTCAGTAACGTGACAATGAAGTTGCATTTTATTTTGTTTGAAAAAAAAATCATATTTTTAATTCAAATAGTTATTAAAATAAATCCATGACCATTCCAATTTTGTTTGAAGCACAAAAGTACTTGCTGTATACTATCTCCTTTTTTTTGCACTTTTCGTTAACCTATCTTCATTTGACTGCTCGTCCTTTCTCTCTCACCCACCGGGACCGGCTTTATGTCACTCGGTCAAACTGCCAAAAATGTACTGGTGCAGCAAAATGGCAGAAACGTGCGAAAATTGCAAATTAACCGACTATTGGACTTTCCCAAACATTCGTGGAAATGAAAGTTGGCATCCGCTTCTCTTTTGTTCGGAGTGTGAGATGCTTTTCGTTAGTTTGGTTAAAAATTTACCATTCCTGACTTTGGCGTGGTGTTACAGGTCGAGAGTGAAAGACACAGGCAGGGATGAGTACGGTGCGGCGGTGTGGTCATTGGGACTCTTTAGCTTACCCACCCCTCACCATCCAGCGTGTGGACGTACCGATGCAATGAAAATGGTGGAAAGAGTGGACGAAATTTCTCGCCCCAACAGTTACACAAAATTCTAAAGTGTTGCGAATAAGTTTGCCCAGCTGGCTGGCCAAAGTCCTCTGGAAATGTTTTTTTTTGTTGCTCTGCTAGCGTTATGAAAACGGGAGCTCGCTGTATTTCACAAAGCGGTGGGAAAAAAATGGAAAGTCCAACTCGATAAAGCAGCTGGACAGGTAGGGCATGTGGTGTTCTCTGTGGGTGTGTGTGTGTGTGTGGGACAGTCAGTCAGCAAGTCCGACGGAATAAAATTCGCAGTGCAATCGAAGGCAAAGTTTCATCTGAATTGCGGTGATGGATACTGAAGTAGTGACGGAGCAAAGCAGGAGAGAGATAGCGAGGGAGCAGTCCCCCTGTCCAGCACTTTTGCGATGAAACTGTTTTGTCTGATGGGTGAAAAAGAAAAAAAGGAAGGACGGGAATCGTGTACAGGTAAGGGAGGAAAGAAATAGGAATCGTTTGCACAAACTCCAAATTACATTCATTGAGGCCGGATTACGGCGTGGCGAGAGAAAATCTTGCTGAAGTGCGAGTTTTTGGCAAAGTTTCTGGCGATTTAGGAATTTTGTTGGTGGTAATTTTTTTTTTTCGCTTGTTCTTGTTCTTCTGTCGCTTTCGACGCGACATGAGCGGCGGAAGTGCAATCTTCCAATTTATTTCGGAAGTGATAACAATTGAAGAAAGTTCCAGTTTCACAAATATGTTTAGAGCTGTTACTTGATTGTTCACAATTCATTACTCCGTTGGTGGAGCTGTGCCATTTAGGGATTGCGTCGTCATGCATGCATGAAACAGTGGGTGTTAATTTGCATCCGTGATGCGCACGTTGTGCTGACGTGCAGGAAGGATTTGTAAATGTTTTATTCGTATAGAATTGCATGATACCTATATGACTATATTTATCTTATTTTAGAAGTCATACACCAACCCGAGCAATGTTATTGTAGTTTAAAAACAATATCGTGCAGAATAAATGGTTCAAGTTTGAACCAGGTACGTAATTGTGTTCAGAATTTTGATGGAACTAGAAAACGGACAACTCATGTTGCTCAAACTATTGGAAAATCTAGAATGGTTCGGCGTTACTAACACACAGAAACCAAAAGTGTGGAAGGATTCCAAAGGATCTCCAAAAAATAGTAATTATGGACCGTCCGCTGCGTAAGGTATTACGGAACACCGGTCTTTCGATGAGAGAAAGCATCCAGCAATAGGGATTGTTGATTTTAAGATCCAAATATAAGCTCAACAAGTTTAGTTCATTGAAATTATTGAGGGGTGCTTCTGAATGGAGCTATTCTGTTCCGATTCCTTGTTCGAAATCGATTCTTACCCTCGAATCTTTTTTGGAATCAAATCAGAAAGTGATTTTTGTGTCGCTATCAGATTCGATTCTGTGTTCTATATAGAACTCTATTTAGGTGCAAACTTACGACTGTGAAACGATACAACGATTAACTTGGCGTTATTGGCATTGTCACTCTATAATACTATTGTCATTTTACGTTCATGAAAGTTAGCAGAAAGTCCTGTCAAATTAATTGTACAATTAAATAAAGCTACAAACGATCCAGGTTCAATGGGTTAAGGAATAAAATGAATGCTCCACAGATGTAACACTCCAAAGAAATCTTTTTGACCTTCTTTGTGAATGCAATAGCTTGAACAGGATTTTTTTCTGCTGCGTCCGATAAAATGCTAAAATTTATATTTTCATTTGAATCAAAATGTTAATGTTACGGTTGATATGCAACCTGAAGAAAGCACTATGCTTAGAATTTTTAATTCACCTATTTCGATGCTGGAGCAGATTCCAGAACGAAGGCAAGCATCAATTCCGATTTCAATATCGCATCTGGAAAGGATTCCGACAATTGAGTCCAAACGATGAATTTTCAGAACTCAGAGCCGAAACCAATACCCAGCTACAATTGAATTTCCCATCACTAATCGATATTCCCTTCCCGCAGACTCCCGTGTCCTATAAATAACAGTTTTAAACCGTTTCGGACGAAACACATAAATTTGGTAGCCGCACCGGGCTCTCTAAAGTCTCCCCCATCATTTCGGTTTCTCTTGAAGTTTAATCTCAAGATACAGGAATTCTGTCCCGGTTTGCTGTCAAACCGATTTGTCTTGATGTTGAATTCGCTTACCCTGTACTCAATCCCATGGGTGTAATTTGTGTCGTTCGCAGGTATTTGATGTGTTTCATTTTAAGCGTCGGTTTCGATCGATTTTATTGGAGTTCGTTATTTTGTTCGAAAAATTAGTCGCTTCCATTAAGTTGGGATTCGTCCTCAAGACGTATCGATTCCCTTAAAAGACTAGTATTTTGTATTTTTTAAAGGGACAACTTGTTATTCAAAAGACAATTAGCATATTCTTGTCTTTTGTATGCATAATTTTGGAATAGGAAACCATGCATTACTTACATTCTTATCTTTGTCTTTTTCGAGGGAATATCTTAACAAAAGGATACATATTGTCCGGCAGCTTCTAGGGAAATAGTAAACTGCAAGCATCTGGCTGGCTTCATCTGGACCAGGGATAAAATATAAACACTTTCCACCTTTTTTTATTTTCTTGTCCAAAAGAAGTAGCATAGAAGAACGGGTTTCAGTTTTTATGGCTTCTTACAGGCATCGCAAAGGAAAAAGGAAAACTTCTTGAAAAATAATCTGCAGGGACAAGAAGTGAAACAGAGCGCGTTGCAAACATAATAAATTATGCACAAGGTGTGCTTTATGTTCATTACGTTTGTATTATTTTTCGCCTGTCGAGGCTCTCCCCTTTCATTGCTGCCCCCTGAAAAACGACCTTTTGCTGTAGCCAAATTTTCCCCATTACTAGCCATCTTGGTTCGGTCCGTTTGACCCATTCGACCCCAGACGGTGGCTGCGAGAGATGAATCGTGAAAATCCATTACGACAATCGTTCGTTTGACCTATTTCAGAGTGACACACACCTGTCCCAGGAATCGTGAAGGAAGGAGCGCGAGGAAGGGTGAAAATATGGCACAACTTTTAACTTTGACTTTTGACTCCCGTGACCTCTCCGTTGCTGCAGGAACTCTCGTACCACGCGGCAGTGCAGTGGCTGTGGGATTGTATTTTGGCTTCACGGGTGGGTCATTTTTGCACCGGCCCACTGGGGTCACTTGGGGCCATTCGATTTTTAAAGCCATTAGGTGATTTATTGCCCAAGAAGGGTTAGAGTGGAATAAGGGTTGGTGAACGCGTTGGTTGGAGTTACCTAAGTATGACAAATTGAGGGTGAGTTACACGAGTCGGAGTTGACGCGGGCGTTAGCGCAGTTTTATTTTGTACGATACCGTTTTTCTGTTCTAAAATAAGCACTCAACCCTGCTGAATGTTTTATGAGCACCTTAGACGGATGGTTACCAACCCAATTGCCAAGTGCTAAAGAAACCTTTAAAAAAGAAACAGATAATATTAAACTTTTGCGTAGGCTTTTTGGGACATTCAATTGTAGTGTATGACAGAGTGAATGCAGCAGTGTAAACGATAAGTTTTGGATTTTCAGATTACCTCTTTAGAAATCACATTAAGAATGTTGCTAGCAAAGTTATTTCTAGTATTCAAGTTATTTACGAATCAATAAAGCAACTAAAATGGAGAAGATACACCATCCCAGCACCAACGATTATTAGGCACATTCAACATACCCGCGGAATATTGCCCGTTTAGCAACTACTACATTCCGCCACTGCTGACTGGTGCTTGGAAAGGTTGGGCCATCGAATTGGATACCTGATTCTAATCATCTGATAGTGCTACAAGCTCCACAGGTCTAGACCTTGTATCTCCTACTTTCCAAACCGTGGCGTTTTAAAGGTAAAAGTGGTCACTTCCTGAAGATACGTAGATAGGAAAACCCTTGTTATCTAAAAGCTTACCACGCTGAATATTTGCGCTATTTTGTGCACCTTCCTTTTCTGGTTTAAGAACCATTTGCAGCGTCGAGAAGTGTGCAGTACTTGCCTTCACTAGTAATTGCTCTCCACTTAGTCGTCATTACACGTTAGAAGGCTCTGGAACATGAACTTTAAATTTGTGTTAGGGTTTTCTGGGATGCTCCTTGCAGAAGAGTTTGCAGGTTAAGTTTATTCAGTTTGTTTATTTGAATCATTGTTGATGATGATATAGATTCAACTTATCATGTCCTCTTAATGGAATTTGGCGATATTACTGGCGTTTTAATTATTTTATTTTAACTCCGTTAACTCCAAAACCGCACACGGTCTCGCGCCTTCGTCTACCAATCCGTTATACAGGCCTTGAAGTCGGACACCTCAACGCCATTTTCTTACCTCAGCTTGGGCCTACCACGCCTCCTCTGCCCATGTGGACGGCCTAAGAGGACTTTACGGGCTGGGTCGTCCGGGCCCATGCGTATAACATGGCCAGCTCGCCGGAGCCAGGCGAGCTTAATTCGCTGCACAACAGTAAGGTCGTTGTACAGCTCGTACAGCTCGTCGTTGTAACGGCTCCTCCATTGTCTCTCCTCACGTATGGGGCCAACAATCCTTTTGAGCATCTACCTCTCGAATGCGACTAAGAGGGTTTCGTCAGATTTGGACTGAGTTCATGTCTCAGAGGCATACGTGAGTACTGGAACTAATATAGGTGCGATATAGTGCCAGCTTCGTCCGTCGTGACAGGTTTTGTGAGGTGAAATGCTTCCTCAGGTTACAGAATGACCGGCTGGCCGTCAGCATCCGTTCGCGCAGCTCGACTATGCTGTTGTCGGTGCTGACTTTTGACACGAGATAGGTGAACTTTGCAACCCGAGGTCTTCTGCCGCCTGCTCGATACTTTAGTAGGCTTCCGCCACATAGGAGAGTCGTTTGAATACCACCCGGATAATCCTCTCCACCAAGGACTTTCTATCCAACTACGTGAGAATTGTAAGTCTTGTAATTCAGAAATAATATAGAGGTCTTTACCTTACCCCATCAAGAAGAATAGGATTTTATTTTATTATAAACAAATTTATTCGATTGGTCTATTTACCATCTCCGTCTAAGAGGTATCTAAAAAGATGAGTTTAAGTTAAAAACCATGTTGCCGAATATAATCTTTAAAATGATTTAGTTTCTTTTCATGTTTGAGTTCTTCGAGTAAACCTTAAATCTGTTTCAATATAGGTAAAATCAAGAGGTACAATTTGTATCATTTTTTACATATTATTCCTTTTTCTGACCGAACTACCTTTTTGTCCATAAATTTACAGATGTTTCGATGCACAATACACGCAACAAGATTGCGCACAGCATTATTCGATCTTTATTGGCCCTGGTACTTACGATGGCAGCTCCACCACAGATCCGCCGCGTGCCCTTAATCCTCATCGTCTTCTAGGACGTGTTCCGACAAGCTTCACCCATTGCATGCAGCCCGTCAACCCGTATGACTCGATGACTTTCACGGCCAGATACTATTAGCCTTCCGTCGTCAAACGTGCCGAAAGGAATCGTATCTAAAGTCAATGTCAACGTGAGCCTCCGTCGTCACGATTGTGGCGTGAAAACGGGACATGTCTGTCGGATCGGGAATTTCCAAAAGCCAAATCCTCGACCTCGGGGTTGTGGAAGACTGCCCTCCCGCTGTCGGCATGCTTTTCGGGGGCAGGATCTGCAGGCGCATAATATCATTGCGATTGGTTACATTAGCCTGCACCGATACGTCGGTAAATTCAAATCATGTACGTGTCCTCCGCGGTGCGAGTATTGGCAGAGGACAGAAATCACGGAAGGGCGTGCTGCAGCAGGCGGAACGTTGTTGTGTGCGTTCGTGCGTATGCTTTACGACTGTCATCTTGTGGTGCCTCCGGTACAATCTCGGCGCCGGTACTGCGGCACACGGCTCATCCGGGCAAAAGTGCCCGCTACCCTCGAAAGGCTCGCACATTCGCGGTCGTATGTGCGTCGGTTGTTTTCCAAGGATCAAAGTAATTCCTGTCGCTGATGATGGCTGAGAGTGGAAAAGATAATAGCGCTCGCGTGTGTGTTGGCGTGGCGGTCCATAGGCACACCATACGCACACGCGATCAGTGCGGTGCACGTGCTTGATTGAGAGCACGTACATGAGTGGAATATTTTATGAACTCATAATCATAAATGATGTTCCTTTGTTTGAATATAAATTTCGCATTATTCACTTGATTAAACGAATGAGCTCTAAAGTCGACCATTGCTATGGTAGGCCTCCGACATGCTGGAAAGGGGTGACGGCAGTGCCGGTGGATGGTGTCTGGATGGATGGAGCCAGGGAGGTGTTGTTTTATACCTCGAAAAAGATTCCTTAATGCCTGTGGCTCTCCAACTCCCCCCCCCTCCTCACCTCTCGGGAGCTGTGTTCATCTTTCAAGAACATTCAATTTGAAGAAAAGCTCCTTTAAAGCGAAAAACGGCGGGAAGGCAAACAGTGCTCCGGTCGCTCGAAACGGTGTCGTCCTGTCGCAGTGATAAAAGCAAGTACGGCAAATTGAAAAACATACCCGTGGTGAACAGGCTCAACAGCGCGCCGGTTCGCCTGCGTCAAAATCCCTTTGAAGATGGTTCCTTGGCTTCTTTGGCTGGTGCTTCATTTTTCTATCACTTTTACAGAAAATTCAGCACCATTTTGAGACGCTTCGTTTGAATTTCTATGCAGTGCAGCGTGGTGTATGTGTGTCTTCCATTGTGTTCTTCGGGTCAGCACGCGAAAATAAACACTTTGCACCACCCCGATCCTAACGAGAGCCCTTCGCCTTTCGACCCTCTTACGCGAGAACTGATGGGGTGTAGGAGACGGAGAATGATGAAGCGGCGGGGCGGGCATGAAGAAGCAGGGATAGACGAATAATTCAAAGATTTAAGATTTAATTTTAGATAGTGCTTAGCAGAGCATCTCCCGGCCGATGAGACGGGCTAACGTGCAGTTGGAACGCACGAACTGTGCAGAGAGCAGTCGGCGAGAGAGGAGATTGGTCGGAAAATTGCACATCAACGTTGAGTACTACACACGTATCCCGCCACACAGTAGCCAACTGGGTCGGGTTGGTGTGAGAGGGGGTGTGTTTGTGTCCGATAAAATGACCATTGTGAATGACTTTTTCAGCAGTAGCACCAGCACCACCGCCAGCGCACCCGTATTTGCGATCCTCCTTTGAAGTGCCGGCGTGCTGGGGTGATTTAGTGCAAGTCGAGAGTGCAATTGCATCCATCTGGGAGAGAGAGATAGAGAGAGACGAGAACAGCATTCCAAAATGCACACATAAACACACCGTGGACGAAGGGGGAAGATTTAGAACTCCATATCATCATGCTGGTGTGGAACAACCAGCTTTTGGGGCTACGCGATGGAAGGCAAACTATCATGGATGCATTATCTCTACTAATGATGCTCCTACGAGAAATGGAGGAGCCTATTGGCACGGGGTTAAAGGGGATTGCTCTTCTTTGTGTGGCTGAAAGGATGAAACGAAAATGGGGTGTAAAATGCAATTGTAGCAGGAGTATTAACAGAACTTTTGTTGAACGCCTGTTAGAACAGTTCTGGGAAAATTAGAAAGTTAAGGGATTGTGCTTACCTTTTTTACTTGTGATATACTTGTGATTCTGCTAAGAAAAGTAGCTTGATTTGTTCTTGTGCGTAGAATAGTCATATTATAGTTATACAGCAATAGAATAGAGTTCAATTTCTTTTTTGATTTAGCAGTAACGGCCAGGTTGTATTGCTTAAGAGTTCAATTTCTAAGAAAGATGTTGATGTCATTTACGCGTTTCGTAAAGCACTCTCTAGAAGATGATCGTTTCTTCCTCCATGGGACGTTCGTCTCAAACGATCGGGTTTAAACTATTGGAAAAACGTACGTACTCACAGATCACTTTTAACGCTTCCCTTCTGCTTGGCACTACCGACGATCCTTCTCTTCTTTCTTACTTAAATTTGAATATTTCTTCGCACCAGTTATTCGCCTTCGTTAATTTTTAAAGGGTCTTGGAGTAGAAGGCCCTCTCCTTCGTGCAAATCATGCATTCAATTCATACAATTTTTCAGAATTGTTTGGTTTCTGTTTGTTTGTCTGCTTTCCGCTGCAAGCAATAAGTAAGCTGTATAAGCTGACATGAGTAAAGCTTAGATTTTATTCCGTTTCATCGGCCAAGCCTTATTTATCTCGGACAAAAAAAAGATTATAAGTAGATACTTTTTGTTTGTTTATTGAGATTTTTTGCTGCTACATAACGCATCGTGAGTAAGGATTGAAAAGAGGATGGGGAAACAAAGGATGAAAAAATAATGAAACTCCATTTTAAACCAACTTCTTGTGACTAAGAATAAAAAACACTGTACACGTGGTTCTGTAATTGTTTTTAGTCTTTGGCAATTTGCAATTATGCTCTGGCAATTTGTGTGAAAAATCATACACGTTTCAATGTATGGATGCATTTTGCGATTTTTGTTATGCGGTAAGTGATCTTCGTCATCCAAATTGTGTTTCATGTTTTTTTAACTCTTATTTGAGTGCATTAATTGATTATCATTACATTACACATTTTTTTATGGAATTAGTTATTGCTGAGCTGTTAATTCTATTCCTTTATTCTAGCCTTTATAGGTGTTTCTTTAATAGAGAGCTTATGCTCCATATTTCGTTCAAATTTATAATCTTCACCCTCGAGCCTACCCATGAACCCCCTACCAAAGAGCATTCATTCATATATATGCTCCCCGGAGGAATCGTTTCGGTAAAAATCATCGCCCAGAATGAAATAAAACTAACTTTCACAGGCACTCAACCGTATGCACCTTTCCCTTCCCACACTTTGCACCACCTTTTAGCCAAATAAAAAGTACCCTCAATTAAGTTTCAATACCTGTGCCCTGAAACTAGCCTCCAGCGAACATTTGCTAAATGGCACCGAGACAGAGAGGGAGAGTGCAATAACATAAAGAACGAAGGATATATTCTCCTCCTTCTCCTGAAGGAGTCCGATTAGAGGTCTAGACACATCAAAAGAACGTAGCACACAGGCTTCTCCCGGGTACGATAGATGTGCCGTCCGGAAGCGAGCCAGATTCATGTCCCTGCTAGAAGGTATCCAGCTGAAATCTCTTTAACGTATATACACACACACAGACACACCTACGCCCTGACTGAATCCTTTACAGTAAGGAGGAAAAAGCAAAGAAAAACATGGAACCTAAAACTCTCGACGACTGCAGATCTCCCTGTTTCCCTGTTCGGTAGTGACACAGTTTCCGAACGACTCGTTCTGACAGAAATTTCGATGGCCTCAGGCTAAACGTTATGGAACGAGAACGGCACACTGCCAGGAGAAAAAAAGAAATCCAAGAATAACGGATGGTCCTTCGCCCTGCCCGTGCTTGAACACGTCCCGTACAGAATCGGATGTGAAGGCGGAAAATAAACCCCACAATCGAAAGATGTTCTACATTTATTTAGATGAGCTTTCCTTATGTTTTTTTTCTCTTCTTGCCTTCTCGCTACTCTACCATTTGCTCATCCCATTTGTATAATGCATGTTTAGTAGTGTGCTTTGCCACACTACCACACCCTGATCCTTTTAAGGCACTGATGCGACCCGAGAAGTCGTCAGGGCTGGAAAACCAGTCACTGACAAGACAGGGATTGTCAGTGCTGGAAAACCAGTGTCAAAATACAAACCTAGGAAGGCTAAGCGTTTTGTTGATTGAAGAAATGTTGATAAGTTTCCAAAGAGATATGTAGCGTCTTGCAACTTGGACAGCAATATTGTTTTGTGTTTTTTTTTTGTTCATATTTCATAAATTAAATTGCTGTTTTTGCTTACCCCCGTGCTACTATTGCATGTGAGGAAACAGAAATGGGTTAGCACATCGCTAAATGAGAATCATCAAATCGGTTCAACACATACAAAACAATCGGGCAGGATGGAAGGAAAATCTCTTACCCTTTCCATTTCGGGGGGAAAACTAAAAGGACGGTCTCCAAACGGTCTCAATAACATTGACTGCACTTTCCGTATCGTTTTGCGGTGTCCTTACGTTGGCGTGGCAACGAACTTTCACCCCGAATGACACATTCAGGATGAAATAAAAAGAGACCCACCACTACCTGCCGGCTAAGTCCTTCCCCGGGCATCCTGCACAGGAAGTGACGATTTGTTACCACCGGAAAAGCAATCTCGTAGCCTCAAAAACCCTCCTTCTGGGAAGGTGCAAACGTGGACGGACGGGTGGCAAACGAGCAACCCGTCCATGGCGGATGTTGACTGCAAAGATACAATTTGCCAAATTGAACAAACTATTAAGCGCACGAAGCATTTAGAATGATTGACAAACTGAAAGTCCACGGGAGAGGTCGCAAAGGGAAGGTTACAACCTTCCATCGCCAAGTAACTTGCCTTCCGTCTCACCCCGTAACTGTTCGGACGGTTTGGAGGGAAATGTAAAATGGAAATTTCTTTTACCATCATCACCAGGACTGGGGGCTTGACCCGCTTTTCGGGCGTCGACGGAAATGAGCAGCAACAGTTTTGTTTACATTTAATTAAATCCGTTTGCCGTTTCACTCACCAAACCCGGTGAACGATAGTTGTGTGCTTTGGAGTAACGGACGCCCAACACGGGAGAGCGGGGTGAGCTCTCTCGAGTGTGGATGGGTTGAATTTTAATTTAAAGTAGAGCGCAAGATGAAATTTTCTTTTGAACTTTAAAGAAATGTAAATTTGGACCTCCCGAGCACGTTGAGTTGGAGTTCTCACATATGTTGGAGTTCTCACGTGATTGGGGTAAACGCACAGGAATGGGGTAAAAATCTGGGTTGTGGTTTCGTAAACAAGCAAAATAATTTCCTTTTACTGTATTCATAACAAACGTTGCGGTTGAAAGATATCTAAAGATATATAAAGATATAAGATAAGATATCTCATAAAGAGAATGAGTTGAAAACTCATAGAAAAAGGATTTTTTTTCTTACAGCATTAATTGCTACAGAACATTTTTGATTTTTAATATATATGAATGATATGAATGATATGAATGATTTTTAATATATATAAAATCTCTTTCGTATTGTGTTTTTTACTTGCTTCTTTGATTCCCAAAAAATGTGATAATAACTTTGTCACAGAACAAAAAACATTTTTTTTAATAAATTTGTATACTCTTATTGCGAATACTCCTTTTCGCGAATTTTTCCCATAACGGGCAAATTTTCTTTCTCAAGAAATACCTCTTTTATCGAGCGAAATCTCTCACTACGAGCATTTGAATTTGTGTTCTTAGAACATTTGTTTGCGTTTTTGTGAAAACGATTTGAAGGGTTTTTGAACTCTTACAACGAGTATTTCGTTTATGAGTGATTATTTTTCTCCTTGTTTTATTTTGTTTCGTTTTGTGTTGGTAAAAAAGATAATATGCAAATAAGAAGTATCTAATTTCATCTCGTTTAATATTATTCAATATGAATTTCGTACTTTGTTTACTGCATTGAATAAACAACAATTTTTGGAGTTTAAAAACTATTCAAGAAACTGCGAAAATTTGATGCGAAACAACATAGTCTTTAAATGTTTCAAAACTGTTGTTATTTTTTTTTAAATTGAAAAGATTTTTTTTTATATTGACGAGTTTTAAACTTAAACTAGCAAAAACGATTTAGACCTGAAGTTTGGCTAAGAAAACAAAGCACACAGTAAACTTTCCACGCGTTGGAACATCATTTCTTTCGTACGTTTTGGACTTTTGGCAAACGTTGCTCGCTTCTCACTCCAATGCTGTTCTTCTCCAAGAAACTTATGCCATAAACATTGTAAAATATTAGCGGATTGTCTGCACGATACATTGCTTTGCGGGAGGCGCAGCATATTGCATCACCCCTCCCGTCCCCCGTCCCAAGGTCGTCGTCTGTAGTTTACGAGCATCGCCTTCATTGTCTACCCAGCGGGTGGTTTGCAAAGAAACTTCCAATCAACTAGATTCTCCCGCTACCCGCCGCACGCCGATCCTGCTCAGCTGCACGAGGCGTTTACGGGGGCGATCGTTTCTCTTCGTGTGACGTCGTCGGTGGGGACGGTGGTGGGTGGTTCCCTTTCAACACTCTGCGGGGGCCTACAAATTTGCATACTAAACTCGATCGCTTAGTGGTAGTGGTGTGAAGGATAAGAATATGACGCCACGGGGGGGGGGGTGCAAGAGAAGCCTGAGGAGCAATTTAGAGGGTCTCCTCCCCGCAGTGATGGGAAAAACTGGTGTGCGTTGGGTAACTAGGCAGGGTAGGATAACAACACCCTCCGCCCATAGGTGTTAAACGATGGAAATACTGTTGTGTTTTTTGCGCTTTCAAGGCAGGTGTTTTTTTGTGTGTCTGTGTGTATCCCATTCAGGTACTTATTTTCCTTTTTCTTCTCGCTCTAGCATTGCAAGCACATACAGCGTTTCTTCAAAGAACCGTAAGTACGCAGCCAACCGAGTAGCGTGAGCGGCTGGGCGTCTCCATCGGATGTTGGTATAACCTGCCTGGTAGGGTGTGCTGGGTCGGTTACTGCCTGCAGCGTTGCCAATGATCCCTATCGTTGTGTGTGTGGTGTGAACGGTATTACTGTTAGTGAGGGTAGACCAGCACCGAGAGAAAAAGCTGAAAAAAAAACCTTGCACACACGCACCGCACAAGTCTGCAAAGCAACATGCGATGAAAATAACGTCACAAAACCACATGAATATACACTAAGCTAAGGAGAGAGAAATACAGAAACGGGAGGGTTCCGTATGGGAAAAGCTGCTTCGGAAGTGTGGTTACGCTTTTGTATCGTTGCAGAAAAGGCCTGGACGCCCGGCTGGGACCGGTGCACGACGCACGACGGCGCCCTATTTGCTCGGGTGTAAACTGGTTGTTTCGTCTCACTTCAAGAACTGTCGTCGTTGAAGCGGTGGCTTACTTTTAAGGTTATGTGTATTTTTGCCAATGGTTGTATTTCCTTTCCTCTCCTTTCGCCTGTCTACTGCAACCATCCCGAACCAGAAGGCGCTACGGGTGTAGCGTTGAGAGTGTACAGGAGCCATAGTTTGTGTGTGCCAATGCCATGACTGCTTCTATATTTCCGCTGAATGGCTGCCACTCATGGTCGCCAAACCGGGGCCGCTCGCCCGCCAGCAGAACACCCCATTTCATGGGTGTTTAATCTCGAATGGCCATAAAAATCATAAATAATAAAGATGAACACTGCAAAGCACCGAGCGCCGAGATACTTCTTTCTGCCGCGCGCGCTTTTCACGCTGCGGAAAACTTTTGCGGCTTTTTCAAACGATGTGGTACAAAAACAGAACAGGGTAGGCTGCAAAGCGTCGTTAAGGTAAGGGTGGAAAGGCGGAAAGAAAAACAAACCCGTGCCTTCCGCGCTTGAGTCAAAACAAAACGCGAAAACCACCTCCCTGCTCTTCTTCCTTCTCCTGCCTTTCCGTCGCTCTTTTGCTCTGGATGTGTGTCCTTTTTTACTTGCACACATCTTCCCAATGCAATGCGTGTAGCAGATTCACCCACTGAGGGTTTTTCTGTTCGTCGATATCCTTGAGCATTGGTGGGCGAGTGGTGGGCGCGCGCTGCTGCTTTATCCACCCACCCATAGCCATCGCAACATGAGAGAGAATTTAGATTGGCAGTTTATGAAGTACACCGCACCGTTATCGGTGGTTTTGGTCGATTTGCTCTTTAGTTTTTTGCCCGCATACCCACACATATACGCGCGCTTTGGTATGCTGCATGTGCCTGGTGCCACATAAACTAGCCAACATGTGAGTTAAGGAGATTATAAGTTTTTAAGATGCACTGTTCCAGTTTATTATTATTATTTTTATTTTGTTGCAATAAAAGTGGTAATTCTTGTCGATTTGACCATTTGCGTTTAGTGTTCTTTTTTAAGCTTAGGAGCTCTGACTGTAACACACTGTTCACTCCCGAGATATGGGGCATTCCGATGCAGTCAGTACACAAAAGTTAACTGAACTATCGACTGTAAGGAAATTGTGCCGCATTTAATCGCAACGCATGAAATGAACTTGCAAAATCAGGTTAGGGAAGTTCAACATAACGGATGAACCTTTTCAATCTCGATTAGTTCGTATTTTTCCCGCTACGTTGGTACTTGGCGCTTGACGAGCAAAGGAGACTAGTTATGTTACGGAAAAGGGGAAATAAAATTCAAAATAAATACGAAAAAGGGGAAAAGGCTGTGCATTTGTATTCGTGTAGGATACTGAAGTGGGGAATGTTTCCCCTCCATTAGAACGTCATCAAGAAAAAGGACGTCGATATTGCTGTTTCATGCGTAATTGGAATGGTGACGTAGCAAAGGGGGACCATATGTGTATTATTTTATTATCAAAAACTATTTTTAATATTATTTCATTTATGAATTTAGCTTCCTTTTTGACAGTGTCTAAATTATTGGTATTTTCGTTAATACCTAAATGGCGAAAGTTTTTCTTTCTTTTTTTCTCTTTTTTAAAACCAATTTTTATTCTGAATGAAGACGATCCTTTGTTTCTCTCACACTTTCCTAGAACTCTCCTTTGCTTCCCGTCAGCTGGATGGTTCATAAATTAGAACCTTATCTCAACTTATCAACACCAGCATTGAACCATATTTCTTCAAAAGGAACGCAATTCAAAGCTACGGGGAAATAAGCAACGAGGATGTTTGGTCTGGGTGTAATGATCGATGGTATGTTTTGCCGTAAGGGAAATATCCATCTGGTTGCGAGTTGTCACGAACTAGTTCAAACAAATAGGATAATTTAATTGCATGTCCTGCTAAGGGTACCAAACTTTTAACCGTTTCGTTCAGTGCTGGTAAACCGATTTGGTGCAGTGATTTGTGTAAGAGGATTAAAGCATAAAACGCCAAAATTTTGGTAGCTTTGAGGACTAGAGATACATTGAAGTTGAATTTATTTCAGGTTCTTAATTTTAAGTTTAGTGTTCTTTTTCATTTTGCTTTAAAGCAAAATAGGTACAACAGGAAAAAATAATTTGCCCTTGTAGAGTCAATTGGTAGAATGCAATTAAATTCTGGACATCAAAAGTTTATTAAAAAAATGACTTTATCACTATATTTCTTTTCATTCATCTTTTTTTTAATCTGATACGGCTTAACGAAAGCTTATAAGTTGCAAATCCCTGACTAAACGTTCCTCCCTGCCTCATTTCTGAGGAGTGTCCGTAAAAGTAGCTAGATTACCAAGCATGTACCTTGATGAAATTACTCGAAAGCCCTTCAGCCCTTCTCAAATACGTCTGCACCACATCATACACGCCATTCGCCCTGAAAATGACCTCATTCATCAGGCGCCCGGTCAGGATGCTAATGCGAGACAAGATTTCAGCTTCCAACCCTGGTGTGCGGCGTGCGTACTTTCGCTTTCGAAAACTCCCTCAATCCATCCAAGAGAACAGAACCACCTCAAACATCTGACATCTGGAAGCGTAATTGGCATTCATCGAATTTGAAGTTCCGAGCACACAGCCCAATTCCCCACAATCCACATGCTGAAGGGCTGAGATTAGTTTTCGTAGTCTAGTACCAACTGGCTACCGATGTTGCACAATCTTCCGACACTCTCGCACGCACCGCCGCTTCCGGCAAACAAATTGTGCAATTCCGGTGCACTCTCACCCATCCCTAATGGTTGGACATTTGTCGGACAAGCAAAAACGCTTCCCGCTTATTGAACTGCGTACGGTGGGTCGTCTCTGTGCCAACCGTTTGCCTGGAACGCCGGCAAGGAGCGAGATTTGTGCTGCCCACACAGATTGGCTGTTGGGTGGGGGGACGGGGTGAAAAACACCAACCATAGGGTGATCATAAATTATTCCAAGCTTCTCTGACTGTCGGTACCGGGGAGCGTGTTTGTCAGAATGGTGACATTTGACTTATGGTTCTGAAAGCCCTCTTGTGTGACTCTAGCTGAAGTCACCTACGCTCTGTACCGTTTGATGCATTATTGTTATTTTGCTTTTTATTATATCTTCTTATGGTGATCGTTCCAAGGTTTAGAATTAGACGAGGGACATGTGCTCAGCTGCACACTGACAGTGTTATCATCAAAGTCCAAATTCGGCACACAATTTCACATTTGGAATCTTTGATTTTCTATTTTATTTTTTTTTTTGTGGTGGATTAGTTATAAAATTTATTACTATTAGCAATACGGCCTGGCCGTTACTTCTGAAATAAAAATATATATATTATATTAGTTTTTTTTTATTTCCGTAGTAACGGTCAAATCTATTAGATCTTACAAATTATTATAAAAAGAAATATGATAAATCCATATAAATTTGGTTCCTTATTGATTATATGCCCTCTGTATGTCATATAACCTTCCCATTATCCACTGTGCACTCCATTTTGGTGCACTGTTCAGCATTACACAGCGAGTGCACATTCTTACTCGGCGACATGAGCTGCCCTTTACCCATCGTCCTTTTGGCTGCAACCGCACTGCAAGCCTGGTGTACCGTGTATTGTCGTCTCATCAACCGGACCGGTACGTGTTCGGACTTGCTTATCGTATCCCGCTGAGTGCAATATTTTACATATCGAGGTGCGATGACGAGATTGGCCAATGTCGCTAGATTTTCTTTTTTTGTGTGTACCTTCCACTAGATTCTAGAAACCTTGCGAGAACATGCTTAGTGAACTGTGCTATTCGAGTAGTAGCACCGTTTTCGACCATTTCACACCCTAGAAATGGTGTTTCTTTGGTAAAAGAAGTTTTGGGTTATAAAGAATTTACTTTCTTGTCGATCTTCTCATAGTGAGTGTGTAAGTTTCGTCTCACGTGGATGGAACATTTTATGCTGTGCTGAATCAGTTTTCTTGTTACTTTGGAGTTACATATGGCATCATGTTGTTTTTTCTTCACTAAACATTCTTTTTCTATATTTCTCCTTTCGCCATCTGTCAGTCGCTTTGTACGAGCTTCAGATTTCTAGCTACTTTAAAAAAAACACTGAAGCAAAAGCAGATGACGGTGTGTTGGTTTGGACGTGATTTTTCAAATATATGAAGAATTGCTTTTTGAGAGATTTACGATGATGTAGTGTGGACGGCAACTAAAACATGTTGTTTCTTGCCCAACCCGCAAGTCCGTAAGTATCAAACAAATGTCAGCTTTGAAAGCATTGCCAATATTAAAGGACTTTTTGTTGGGCAATTGTAAAGTGTTGGTATAAAAAGGAATAACAAATGCTTATAGGGTGATTCCAGCAAACAGAATCGGTTTTGTGGTTAAGCGGTTTTTGATTGCTTGTTACTCCTTGATTTTCCACGGGGCGAGACAGATGCTTGCCAAAATAAATAAAACCGAATCTACGTCCAAACAACACTGCACGAGGAGCATATAAATCAACGCAAATCGACCTTTTGCAGTTGCTGCGGGTGGTGGGTAAAGTTTATTCGCGTTAAAAAATAACTTCTTCCATCTGTACGTACCACTCTTCACTGGAGGTTGTCTGAGAAAAGACGGTTTGGTTTTTTCGTTTTTCCCTGTCCCGGCCTGTGTTTTCTTACTGCTTCTGCTACCGTTTTGTTTTAATATCATGGTTCTGTGATAGAAAGCAATGTGTTGTGACAGTTTTCTTGTTGGTGGGGTCGATCGCTCTTCTGGTTTTGTGTAGTTGCAGTTTGAAACATGGTTTTGAATTATTCGAAATTTTTGCAATATTAAAGAATAGTTTTTACTAATAAAAAGTTAAAAGATAAAGAAAATATATTGATACTGCTATTTAATTATTTTACTAACGCTTGTACTAATCGTACATATTTCTCCTCAAAAAGCATAAAGAAATTGTAAACTAGAACAATAATAACAAGCTAACTGAACAAAAACAAATAATCTCGCAAATTCATACTGGAAAAGTAATTGGCTTTATTTGAAAAGTTCACTCAGTTCACCTCGTGCTACTCACACACCTCAAGAATTTTATACATGCAAGCGAAACTATCGTTTAAGCACTGCAAACAACCGGTACCGAGTGAGCAAAAACCAACAAAGCGTATGCACATCGATAACGACCAACTTTCGCCTATGGGAAAATAAACAACCAAATTGAACAGGTTCGAGTTCGGAGCTCCTGGGAAGGATAAAAACAAATTTCCTCCCTACATCCCTTCGCTTACCCGAACCTATGCGAATGGTTTGGTGGAAAAATCTCTGGCAGTCGACTCCACTATTTGCATCAAGCCCTAATGCTCGCACTACTAGCACACTACGCACTGCCCTATTGCTGACTGACGGCTTCGCTTTGGGTGTGAAAGTTATATACAACTAAACGGCTATGAAAGTTCTGCCTGCACCGCAACACTCTCTTTTGTTGTTTTTGTTTTGTTTTTGGTGGATGATAAATTATTGAAAAAACGCTTCGACATCTACCTAGCAATCGTCCTGCTGCGGGGCGTTTAAAGTCTTCATGTTGGGAACAGTGGGGCGAAACGGGCGAAACGAATGTTTGTTTGTGTTGTTCGATCGCACACGGTGGATGTGTATAATTCGATTTTTCACTTTCCACTTTAGCCGGACAGCTGCTGCTACTAAACTCTCGCGTCCGCCAGAGCGATATGCAATCGATGCAATCAGCGCACGCACGCTTTAATCAAAGCCCGCCAGCGGAAAGAGCAATTGACTGAAATGGGGTTTGATAAAGCGTTCGCAAGTAGTGGTAAATGTTGCCCGTTACTAGCTAGGTGTGATTTTTTTTCTTGATTATGTTCCTTTTGGCGTTTTATGTTTTCCTGCTACTGCTGCCAATTCTGCTATTGTTTTCGCAAGTGAAAAGTAGATGGCTGCAACTGTAAAATGCGTGCGCTCGTCAATGCGCGCTGGTTGGGCTTTGCGGAACAGACAAACGAGTCAGCGTTTCCAGGGAAATGAACAGGATGAATTGATAATTAAATATTGTACTAGGGGAAATAAAGTTACACGAACGGGGAAACGATAAAAAGGTGTATTACGGGCGGTTACGCTGTTACCTCTATTTTTCCTCATCCACTTATTGGCTGTGAAACATGTAAATGTAACGTGTTTGCGGTGGAAGCACACCGTATCGTGATGTCAATAAATCATTGTGCAACATTATCGAAATAAATCCTTTAACAAGACGAGAGAAAGCAAACCTTTTTTTTTAATCCATTTTGTGTTAAATTTAACGCTGTGGTCTCATTTGATCGCACTGTTGCGGTTGAGTGTGGAGGTTTGCATACATTTAGGCGCATTTGTGCGGCAGCACGTGGTAGGTGATTCAAATACGCTGGCCGTTAAATGTTGTGGTCTCTCTTTATGAATGGCGCTCGCGCTGAACTTGCACTGAGCGTGTGGGAGAGCGTGGTCGAGAGAGTAAATATATGAGTTGAAGGCACTCATGCGATGAGTGAGCAGTGAGGAATATGCTCACTGCTTTGCCCCGCTGACAAAATAGTGGCACGGTGTAGCCCAACATATTTGTTTTCTGTTCATGTTACTTACGACTTTAGTTTCCAATTCAGAAAAGCAAAATTACCTTTATACTTGAGTTTTCATTATTTTTTGTTGAACAGTTTATTTACTTTGTTGAACTATTTCAATTATTTCTGGACATTGTACGACCTACACATTTTGAAAAAGTGTTTTGCCGCGTGGGATGTATTGGCATGCAAAACCATTGTACGCCTTACGTGGGCGTTTTGCGCGCTGGAAATATTTGCATATTTTTACTGTACAAAATGAAATACGCAAAACTGGTGGTAAAATGTCTGCAACAACTGGGTAAGAAAGAAAATGAGACATAAACAATAAAGACCATAATATGAAAGCGTGCGACTTGACGCCTGAACTGCGATCGCAAGCCTTTAATCAATTTAATTGCAGAGCGGCATTTGATTGTGTCGCTCGTTGAAGGTCGTAAAATATGGCACACTGCGGGTCGAGAGATGGGTGTACAAATTTTACGGAGGGTCCTGGTGGTATTGTGTTAGGTTAAGATAATTGAAAAGTAAATCAGGCAGGCAGGCAGGTTGGTGTAATTTAATTTACGTAAACCCTTCTATTTGACCGTGCTGATTAGTGAATCATTTAAATACACCTTTTTAGCGTTGATTCATGAGATAATTACGAAATGCTCGATGTTTGGATAAGGAATGGTGATGTTCAGTACAGATTAAAAATAACATTTAGGTTTGGTGTTTTGAATAAGGTAATTTTTAAGCTAAATTAATTCTAAAGCTAAATTTTACCTGACAAGCTTCAAACTGGTTGGGGGATCGAGACTTGCATTGATATTTAGTTCTATCATATTACAGTTCCTCTTTGTTGGCCGTTACTGAGCCACCATTACACCTTATGACTTTGAATATTATTGCAATGCGCTTTTAAACACGCTTTTTATCACTTGTCACCTTTCCTACTCTAACCCAACAGCATCATTCAGAAGCGAGTTCAATTTTCATCAAGACCACCTCTGTGTGGTGTATGACTTTCCATCAATTCATCCATCCATGGGTGCTGTGTTGCAGGCTGCCGTTCCCATAATTACACCCCTAGAAGTGTCAATATACATCGCTGCAGACCATTGGTTGCCAGGGATCCCTTTGATGTTTCGCCGTGCTGCGTTCTCGCGCACCCGATGCTCACACTAGATCAATGTGTCACCCGGTTCCGGTCGTGTGTTCAAGCTCCTTGCCCAGATTAACGCACCTTGCTGCGGATGTACGGTATGAGAAACATTTTTCAATTACAAATCATGCAATCTAAAAGTGAATCGTTATGTTTTACGCTTTAATGAAGGCTAGCACACACGGTCCACCCGCGCAGGCCTCATGCTACATGTGTGTGTGTGTATGGTGCCAGTTCGGTGGTTTTAATAACATTCCTAACAATGTGCCCCGTGCTCTCTTCTCATGACCTACCTCTATGCATGTGAATACTGGCGGTGGATGGAAAATCAGTAATATGAAGACCACCATTTTAATGTTTACGTACGGGGGTGGGCTGGCCGGCGCACTCCATACAATCGGACGGCACAGGAAGGGAGTACTATGCGTGCATGTAATGGACGTATGTTTTGGTGAAGCGTGAAGGAGTTTTTTTTTTCAGTGATTCAGAATGGACGGACGCGTCCGAGATCGTGTTGAAAATGAATTTCAATTAAAAATTATACAAGGAAGAGAACGGCTACAAATGAAATGGTACGATGCTGTAGAACGCACCGAGTGAAACTTCCCGAAGCACTGGCGGGGGACTGCTCTCATGGTCGGTCGTGATCGTAAATTAGACTAATGCTTCTAGATTCTAGAGCTAGGGTGTAAATTGAAGCAAAACGCAACAAAGCGCTGTTGAGTGGGTTGGAGTTGGAATTTCCTTGCAAAGCAAGTCAAAATTAGTATTTGCCAAGAGCGGAATGTGACTGTGGTCTGAACAATGGTAAGATATTTTAGACAAGGGGTAATTCAATGCGATTGTCTTGTGCTCTTGCAGAGCATAATTAGGCCGAGCAAGTTTAAAATAATATTGTCTGATTCACTTTATTTTTCATAATTAAAGTGCGGTTAAAGTTAGGGCTAGTTAATTAAAATTTAAGGTTTGGTTCAAGTAAGCTAAAATAGTCTCACAATTGCGATAGAAAAAGCATAACTAGATTTCCCAAGCCTGAAGTTTTGCTCAATTTAAATTATTCTAATAGTAATTATCTATTACTAAAATCTTAATATTTTTCTCAATTATCAAAAGATTTCTTTGACCATTGGTTGCGTTTTAAATGCGTACCTTTCATGTTTTTCTTCTTTTCTCCGATGATTATTACTCTTACAAAAATATAGTTTTTCCATATTATCATCGCTATCGGACGGCCAAAGTCTCTTTAAAAATAAAGAAAAAAAATTGCTATAGGACGTAAGTTTGATTCTTGAAAAAGAAAACCAAAACAAAAAATCCAATCTAAAGTAAAATTTCAACATTATCATATTTTGCCTAGCGGCAGATGTATTGTTTCATCTTGGAACATTGCTTGGTGGTCTGAGCATTTCCAGCATTTATCTTGATATTGTCCCCAGCAGCCTTGTCCTAGTTGTCCCATGTCAGCCATAAACCAAACATCAACTGAACGTGGTCATGTTTCTAAGACTTGGCGATTATTTGCACCCAACGTGCACCACATGACGAATAGCCATGTCTTTCTGCGCACAATATATAAATTGTTGCATTTCACGTGTTCGCGTTTTTGCCTTAACATCATTCGCAAAACAAAAAAAAAAACGTCAAAGCTCGCACAGTAACGTCATCTCTGTGACATCAACATCGCGGCACGAGCCTATCGTCATCATTGAACTGGAACGAACCTGCCTCATATGAAATCATCATAAAACGGCGGGCATCGATTTAGATTGAATGCTAGTTCCCTCTCCCCCCAATCTTCTTTATCCTTCCGATCTAATCGTTTATGCAAATGGGCACTGTTCGAGCAGTCGGTGACAGAACCGGAGTGTGCACGGCCACCGTTCGATTATTCATCCGATCTAGGAACGCATATCTTTCGCCTTGGCCTCGCCTGCAACCGTCGGTGACGAGATCGCAAAATGGGATCGAAGAGCGCGGGGTTTGCCGGCGCACAGTTCCACGTCTAAGACGTCTGAATCATGATGCCGCTCGGGCGATAATTACGAGACATTCTTGCGGGCGATGTCATCAAAGAACGGTTCGCAGCCGGGCCTGAAATGTTAATGCGTGTTCCGAGCGTATGTTCCGAAGTGGCAGAGCAGAACCGGCAGCCGGACAACCCTGGGACCTTCTTCGGAACGATTTTGGGGGTTCTCCACAACGCGTCCGGGGGACGCGCACACACGGCCACATGTGGCCCCAATAAAAGCAGATTTATTGCTGCTTTCATAGTTTTCACTCGATGTCGTCTCACGGTGGAGGCTGCGTTTCGGCCCGTACCGTGTTGTAGCCGCCGGTCCAACACTCCTTCTCCTTTCACGTCTGTCGACGCTGAGGCGCTCCGACGCTGAGAGTGCCGGGTGTCCAGGCGTCGCCATAATTAGCACACATGTTTTCTGTTCCGGTAATTTCCCAGTGGGAAGATTTATCATTTCCTACCGATCGCATAAATTGGATTAATGTTGCGCAAAATTTCATCGACCTGGGAAGTGTGCGTCCCAGCGCTGGACACACTTCCTCCCGCCGAGTTTCAGCCATGTGTGGCCGAACATCGTGCAAGGGCAGTGGATTTAAGGCGAGACGCTCACACACTCCCTAACGGATCGATTGCGAACACTCCATCCCCGGTGGTTATGAGTCATGGTCAAGTTTGGTCGGCGTCGTCCTATTCCTAGCACGCCACCCATACATTGTGTCTGCCTTTGTCTTTTGAGAGGGAAAGGCATCGTTGACCGGCGTCTCGGCTGACTATTTTTAGTACGTCACAAGCACCACTCGAGCGAGGCAAAGCAACATCGCTTCCAGAAGATGGTGGCCCCTGCTCTCACCTGACCTGGCGTGGTTCTGTGCGGTTGGCTCACCAATGTTAGCAAGTGCTGGACCATCGGGACGTGTGTGTGTGTATATTTCTGTACCGGATAAGAAAGAAAACCGCACACACGGTGAGCAGTAGTGTCTATTCCATTTGTTAACACTCCATCATACTCTGCAGCCTGAGGATGCATGGGTGGTACTTCGTATGAACTTCTTTGCATGCCAGAAGCAGTCCCACTCGTTGTCCTTCAAGGAGTGTCTTTGCCCATGCAGAATGAACTGAAGACATATTTACAGTAATCCGGTTACCTGCTCAGTAGCTGCTCGTCAGCAATCAAGTCGACAGACACAAGACATAGTTTTCCCTACGTGTCATTAGGAAGATTACCACACCTGATTAACCTTTGGCATGTATCAACCTTTTAGTTTTCTAGTAGGTGATTGATGTGGGCAGGTTAAATTTAATCAACATCAGTTCAGTTACAATGTTTCACAATTAATGATTGAATATTGAAGAATTTGAGGTTTTATTTCTCTTTACATATTTCATGTATATTCAGTACAATTTTTCATTCGGAACAATTTTCAAACAAGCTATAGAAATGACATAATTCTACTAATTTATCATATTTTTTGTAATTCACTGCCACAATCCTTCTTGTTTTCAAAAAATCGACAATAATAACTCGATATAAAGTTGGAAACATGGGTCATTAAGCACTAGTGTAATCTTGTGTCACACTAGCGTGACCTGTGGATAAATAGCAGGAGTTATAAAAAAAATTGGATCGCATATAAAGTTATCAGTATAAGGCCAATTTTCTGAATCGAACGTGAAAATGAGAAAATACTTCAAAAATGCTGATTTTGTATTATTGTATTCATTTGGTTAATCTATTAGATTCTCGTTCGGCATCAGTAACTTTCACGAATGTTATGGTCTACTATCGGCATAAACTGACTCAAACGGAAAACCCTGCATGAACAACGGTTGTTTTGAAAACTACCTCGCAGGACAGAGCAATTGGACAGTTGAGCCTCAAGTAAACGAAACGAAAATTTAACTGATTTTGACATTTCTCTCACAACCTTTAATGAGACGAATTAGTTTCCCATTTGCTTGGAGTGAGTTTGTTTGAGACTTTTCTGTTTGTTTCAAATAATAGGCCATTATATCGATCTTATTTTTCATACTTTTTTCTGATACTTGAAAGTATGCTATTGGTAGAGAATAACACATTTTATCACATGTTTCTTATTTTTTTTAAAGAAAGAAATCAGTTTAATAAAAATACTCCATCTATCACCTTATGTTATATCTTTTTTAAAAATAACTTTGTTAAAAAAAAACAAAAGTAAGAACAGCACACCGTTTTTTTTTCGTTTTTAATTTTCCTTCAGAACCACTCAGAAGGGTATGTTATTGCAGCTCGAATTGCTATTTGTTTTAACAGTTCCCCGTTCCTGCTATGTTTGTCAAGTGGCACAGATGCTTAGCATTACCTTCTTTGCGAGTAGAAATTTCCATTTACTTGCGATTCATTGTTCAAACCAATCCCACCCAACCACCCACTCACAAGTGAATCCACTCGAAGCGAGAGTGCATCTTCATTCGCCCGGGTACACGTCAGCTGTTCGGTAGCTTTTAATTTCACCGCCTCACATTCGTAGAACGCTCCCTTTAATGAGTTTCTACATCCGCTTTTGTCTACCGAGAATGTGTCCTCCCGGAATCGTCACGCACGCGTTTGTCTGCTCGGTAAAGCTCACAGAACGCAAAAGTGAAACCAAACGAACGGAAGCCATCATCGGCACACTGCACCGGAGGTTAATGTAATAAGTGTCCTGCCGGCGAGCGCTCATCACCATCCGTTCCAGCTTCCGTCAGTGGCTGGCTGGGTGGGTGTGTTCTTTGCCCTGTTTAGGTAAATTTTTCGAACAAACTCGCAACCTGCTCTCAACCGCTTAAGGACCCAACGACTTCAAAGAATCGACCCACTGTACCCTGTGGGACACCCGGATTTTCGGCAAAACGGTGGATCGACCGAACCGAATTTTCCGCACCGGAAGCACCATTTCTCGCAAACGTCTCATTTCTCGGTTTCTGACATTTCATTATGTGACTCGGTTGGAGAACCGTCTAACATCATCAAAAGCTTCTTCGGGCCTGTCGCTGCCTACCCGCACGGAAGGTTAAGGTTAGCTCTTCTGTGTTTGTTCCCCGCACGGGTTTTCCACTTTTCCGTTGTCATCATCATCAGCTTTCTTGCTGGAAACGTTTAAATTGTGTCGCTCGAATCACGACCCGATCGTTTCGCATACCGTGCGGGGCACTCCATTGGTGGTCACATTTGAGGGTTACCCCATTTCACGGTGTGTGTGTGTGAGTAGGCAGAGATAAAAGCGAACCTGGTTCGTCCTGTTGCTGTTGTGGCCGATACGAAGGGTCGTTTTTTTTTTTGTCTGCCAGGATGAAACAGTAGACCCCTGGCTGCCACAAAAACTGCTGACAATTGCGCTGGCAAAAAGGACACCCACGGTAGATGTCGGTACTTTCTCGCTCGCTGGCTAAAGCTCTTGGGCAGCGGCATTTACTTCGCTGACCAGCATCGGGTGTGTAGTGTAACGATGATGATGATGCTACTGCTAGCTGGAGGTAGTGACGTTGCTATCTTTGGAATCGTGAGTGGAACGGTGTCCACTCTGGTAAAAGTGTTACCAACGTTTCGGGACCGGCTTCGGGAAAAGTGATGCGTTTACACCCTTGTCTGCTGTTGTAGCGAACTTTAGGGTCAGCTCATTCATTTCCTGCCCACTTGGCGGTGAAAATGCTATTTTACATTCATTTTACGGCGCAACATAAATGAACGGGCAAGTGTTTGCATTGCACTGCAATTGATTCATTCATTTGAATGGCTGGCAGGCTGGGCTGTTCCTAGAACATGTGTTTAACGTTAATTGAATTGATCGACCGAAATGATGGAATTCGCCTGCACTGATGCTGATTAAAATTATACGGAAAGTTCGAATTGAACTATGTCTCTGTAATTTCCGTAATGCTTCTACAGGGGGAAGCTAGTGGGATGAAGTTATTGAATAAATTTTGCAATATTTACTCCCACTTTGAAGCATTGAAAAATTCTGTGAGCCGATTGCTTTGAAGTGATTTACATTTTAAGGCAATTTAATTAATGCTAGGTCAAATATGCAACGCGTAAATGGGCGGCAATGATGCGCATCATTCATTGAGAACATTACATTACGATACGTTTAATCTGTTCCAAAGGTTTGTGGATAGTTTTTTGGTTTTCTTTTTGTTCAGATGCAAAACTCAGGTTATTATTATTCATTGGTATATTTCTATCGACTGCAGATGATGATCAATTTGATAATATTTTCTGTTCATTTTCCTTCATACAAGTTTTCATTTCATTTTTTCATATTAATGTTATAATTACTCCAATCTAACATGATTTCCTTAATTGACTTTCATCGATACAAAAAGTAATTGTCATGTTTATCAATTTCATTTCAAGATTATTAAATATTTAAATATTGGGAACCGAAATTGGTTTATGATAAATCAGGGAGCGAATTAACTACCGCAATCTTGTTTCACGCTTGCGCCATCTGTCGATTGCTAGCGAAAGTTTATCAGAAACAATTTTGACCTCTTATCTGAGAATCATTATATTTATCATATTGTTTATAACATTATAATGCGTATATATTTGGTCTCCGCATCGCGCAATGATTCATTTATCGTTACAGATAAAAAAATTAAAGCAATTTTTTACAGATCGGGAACGTTTCGCCAGACACCGCTAGATGGCTTTTCAAATATGCTCTTTATCACCAGGTTTATTTTCTTGTTAATTTGCATTTTTAATCAAAGGCATAACCTCGATTCAAGTGGGATAAGCATGACTTTAATGTGCTTATTTTATCATTATTGGTTTATTGCACACAAAGTATGTCTTGCATGATAATTTCAATCAAAACGATGTTACCTTAAGCCAGAATTCATCCTTAAACAACACAACTTTAAAGTAGCGATTTAAATTTATGTTATGTGTTTGTTAAAAGAGATATGTCACAAGCAGTACTGAATGTAATGTGTGTATGTGCATTTTAACAGAATTGTTCCCTCCAAAGGCTCTAGGTCGATCGGGTTACGGGCATAAAATAGCACTTCACGATTGTCGCCCGGTGTTACGCAAACTGCCCATTACACTGTCCATGTGTCACCGGTTAGTTGGACTTGCTTTCTGTTTTTGCTATTCCTTTATTTTCCACCCTCCCTGCCACGGCTTTCCATGGTGCCGCCATTGATCCCGTACCGAATCCCAATCCCAGTGCCGCTCGATTTAACGGGCGACCAGTTCCGATTTCGTATCGGCTAGTATTCCCCTTTTCCCCATTTCCCGTCCGTTTTTCCGCCCAGATTGTGCCCGGCTCATTGCACTTTTTTATAGGAAAGTTCGTCGAGACTGGACGATACGGTGGCCACTTCTAACCGATTCCGACAACAATAAAATAATAAAATATCCGCAATGGCCAGCCGGTGTGGTGGAGGGTTTTGAGTGTATTTTTGTGTATGTGACGCTTTTCCAGCACGATTGCAATAGCCTCGGAGCGGGACTAAACTTCACTTAATGACTCGCCAAACTACCCTCCAATATGTGGCACGTCGTTTTTCCGGACAGTTACTGCACTGGATTTGGAGTGACCCGTTTCGCAGCGCCCTTTAAATGGTGACGCCGAATGCGACCGCGTGCTCACCGGGAACATTTAAATGGCTTTAGACGACGAGCTAACCAACATACGGCTCCTGTCGCAAAGTGTACGGATTGTGGTGATGGACTAGTGTTGGTGGCGGTGAGTGCAGCGTTATACGATCCCTTCGCTGGCACCAGAATTCTCAAGAACGCACCACCGGGTGCCAGGATTTTGTTTTAACTACGCCAAACACGGCCGTAAAAATGGTCTCGCGCCATCGGTACGATAACAAACCGTAAACATGTAATTTTATATTTTATTGTCTGATGCTCTCACTCCCTCTCTCTTTGTTCTACTAATTTGGCGAAAGAGTTGTCCATTGTCCGTGGCTAGACTTGTGTTTTTTGCAGCCACACGGTGTGCAGTTTTCCACACCGGCAGGGAAATGCAGACAGCAGCAGACATGGAGGGAGGGAAAACGTTGCAACCGAGACCACAGGCTTTACACGACACCCAGACAGACAAATATGAAAGCAGGGTGACGGGGACGTTTACACGACTGACCACAGCAACATGGGTTTGCGCAGCGAAGGGACCGGGTCCGTTGGTTGGTGCGGTCGAAGCATCGGATTTTTTTTTTGGATAGATTTTCATCCACTTTTCCGACCTGGAGTTTGTTGTTTTTATGCACTTTTCCGTGTTCTCTTTTTTCCCATTGCTTACGCACATATGCATCGTATCTGTAACCCTGTACGGTTAGAGTTCATTCCACTCTTTTCTCCCGGTTTATGACAAGCCGTCCTGAGCGAAAGTGTAACGAACTTTTCTTCGCCGGTCTATGCTCTTCTATTTTCTTCCTCCCATTTCGAGTAATACGATCTCGTTGGTGAAATGGAAACCACAAAATAGCCCTATTCTTGTTCCGCAGGCACATATATGTTGGTATGTGGCACATACGCACTCCATGCTACCGTGTGGACCTTGGTGCAGTAGACATTAAATCCGATTTTGTGCTTGATCCAGCGCAGGTGAAACGATGGTGGGTGGGGATGGGGAGGAATGCCAAATGCATGAGTCCGTTATGGAATGTTTTGGAAGTGGGTTCGGTACGCTGCACATTGGTGCTAAATATTAATTATATCGGGTGCTGTTGTAAGCCGTACTAATATGACCTCTTGCTTGTTTTCGGTTGCTCTGTTGGCTATGGGGCTGGCTAAAGTATGATTTATTTCATGATTCGTGTATGTTTTTAAAGTCTGTTGAATGAACGGTGAATTGTTAGGTTGAGCATTATTTCATTGTATTATTTTTGGACGCCGCAATGACATTATAAAACATATTTGTCGATTTCCAATTGCGTTGAACTTAAAACCATGGTACATGGGGCGTTTTTCGCTACCAGCGCTAGTTGACAATCGCGAATTTGTGAAATGGTAAATTTATATACAGTAAATCTTCCCAAGGCTGTCACCTCCCTCAGGGGAAAAGTTTTTCTAAGATGGCTTTGACAGACTAAGATGAAAAACCTCCTTAAGATGGGATATTTCGAGCTGTGCATGAAATTTGTACACGAAAATTCTGTATGTCAGCAATGTAAGTTTATAAGTGTTGATTGCGGACTTGAGTTGATATAAGTTTATGATTTGTTTAACATCGCTAGATGTGTTGCTAGAACACTTTGAAAGAAAACAATTATGGTTGAAAATGAATAGAAAATGCAAATTTTCAAAACACAAATATTGTAAGCGACATTGATATTGATAATTTATGATTTATTATTATGTTCCACTTCGCAATACGATGAAAAATAAATGAAAATAACTTGTATTGTTGGGAGCGCGAATCGAAATTGTGTGTGACAGCTCCGCTTATCCTCGGCATGTGGCACTAGTGTAAAACAAGATTATACTAGCGAATCACTCTTGCTGTTACCTTGCATAGAAATACATGTTTTGCATTTTTAAATATAAACATCCGTAAAAAAGATTTTAAATAAAAAAATCATCTAAGCATATTTCGTTGAGATAAATCTTTAATAACGTGTCTTTTAGAAATATTTTGTTGCATGTTTATGGCTCCTAGAAGTAATTTTGTTTGTTGTTCTTGTTTGCCCCTGAAATATTTCTTTTATTCCTTTTCGTTCTTTTGCATACTACATACTGTTTTTTCGTTAATAGTTTGTTGATCAAAAGCTATTTTACTTGTTTGATCAAGTGTTTGTAATTCTGTTTTCATTACGTAATAACGGTTTGGCCGTATCGCTCTTTTAGCTCTTTATAACCACTACTAATTTATGTTTAATTTTTGTTTTTAAATTTATTTTGTAACATTTCTTTGACTTTTCAATGTACGATAGTTCAACTTCGAAATATATTATTTTCCCTATATTTTCATCTCTTGCGCGCTCTGCGTGGGGGTGGATTGTCTCTCGCCAACGTTTCATCGCTTGCTGTGAGTTCCACGAGCTGAGAGCCCGCCAGCCAAACATAAACATTGACCACGCGGTTGCTAGGGTGCGTTGCTATCACCGCACGATGCTACTACAGCCGGCATTTTTAGCATCACGCTTTTGTAACACCGCCTGATGTTGCTTCGCCTCATCCTTCCCTGCGTTGAAACACTGCATCGACAGTGTGGAGCCGGTTTGTACTGTGAGCTGTGAAATGAGCGCACACTCTCCCTCACGTCTCGTTTGCTCTGCTCTCCATTCAACCGCCGTGAGTGGATTTGAATTTTCATTGGCAAACATAACTTGCACGGTGTATTTATAAGCCTGCGATTGATGTAAATGATGTAATTGATAAAAATAAACAATTCGATATTGCAGAACTGTTTGTTAAAATAGCTACACATCGCTTTTGTCCCGTTTGTGTGTTCCTCTTATCAAGAGCTCTCGTACTAGCTCTCCCACGCAGGCTCTCTTTCTCTTGTTCTCTCCCGTTCTCACACGCTGTTTGCTCAATTTACGCACCGCCATAAACATTCCACAGCATAAAACTCACAGTTTGGCGCGGCAGGGTCAGTACATCTTCATCCACCGTTCCGGTAGGGTCCTTGTGTGGCGCATCAATTTCTTCTTTTCCACATTCGGAATCACGACAACGCCCGTGCATTTTCGTACGTGTGTGCACCTAATACACCGTGTGGGGTAAATGGTTATGTGTGCTACCAGGGGAAAAATTGCATAAAACATGCACGCGTGTGAACAAGTTGAAAAAAAAAAGAACGGCGACGATAATCCGACAGTTGCGTTTCCGTTCCGAGCGCTGTGTGGTGCATGGTGGTGGATGGGAAAAATCAACAGAATTTTGTATCGCGGCAAAAGCAAGGCGGGTTTGTGTTCCGTTGCGCCTTCCAAATTGCAGCACGTGTTTGTGTCCATTGCGCTGCCCCGTATGCGTTCTTTGTTTTTTTTTTCGGGCGCTCTCTAAACACCCAATCGGATACGGTCTTCGGTTGGGAAAAGTGAAATTTGACTGACGGCAAAAGTGAACCTGTGCTTGTACCTTGCTGTGCCAATGTTTCCGCCACCACTGTGTATGTGTGTTTGTGTGCAAATGGTGGACAGGGATGTGGCTCCACTGCATGATTGCATGTTTTCCATCGTGTTTTCCGGGCGGCCGGCCGGCCCACGGTTGTGCTTCTGGATTTCGGTCCCCGATGAGGTTGCAAGTTGTCTGTTCCGATATAGGAAAACAAAAAAAAAAAATGAAGGAAACAGAATGAAAGAAGGAAGGATATGCTCCCACTGGAATGATAAAATAGACGAGGCGCGGGCGGATGTGGCCGTCATGATTGTTGTTCGATTCATCAATGTTTTTTTTTTGCACTACACTCTGTGAAAGTGTTTATGAATGTGTGTGTGTGTGTGTGTTTGTGGATGTGTGTGTATACCAATCAGAACCAAAATCGAAACCGGAACAAAAGAGAAAGCTTATCCCATCCTGCTTGGGGTGTGTGATGAAAACGAAGGAAAAATTAACTTCCCAGCCGTTGCTGCTCCCTATCTGAACCATTTCTCACGTCTATCCTAGTTTCCCTTCTCTTCTCTCTCTCTCTCTCCCTTCCCCAGAAAATATGTCTGTATGTCTCTGGGAAAAGGGAAATTACGATGCAGAAGAAAAACATGATTCTTAGCTTCTTGCTGAGTGTACAGTTTTTTTCCCCACCGCTACCATGCTGTGTAATCAAATCGTTGGAATGTAATGTGCAATTGGCTGTGAACAAAGAGGAGGGGTGTGTAAGGGGCAAAGGGGAAGGAGTGACGATGCCGGTACGTTCATCCATCCCTTGCAGGGAGAACACGAAAAAGTGCGGAAGATTCAGTGCAAAACAGTGAGCGGGAAAATCGTAATCAAAATCCCGAATTTTCTTAGCTAATCCTAAGCCGGACGTGAAAATGGCCATCGCACCAAGGGAGCAAGAAAGTCCGTGTACACTCTCAAACATTCCTGGTACTGCTGATGCTAACCGAAACTATGTGTGTATGTGTGTGTGTGCAGTTGCTGGTGGAAATTAATTAGAGCAAAAGGAAGCAAAAAAAAGCATACAAGAAGGGAAATGTTCATGCATAAGCGGATGCCGGCCTTTCGGTGTGCTGTGTGCCGTGTACATCAAGCTGCAAGTGTGCGTACTGGCACGCACCGCTGGTACGCGCACATCCTGACTCATCGAGTGAAGCACCGGGCGAGTGGAAAGGCTTTCGCTGTATGTTTTGGTTCTATTTCCGAGACGAGATTGATAATAATCTGGCCTGCCCGCGGACACGCTCGGGAAATTGGACCGCGCTGTGAGGCGGCCCGCTGATGTTCAGGGCATGATTTATTCCGATTTCATATATCCGCCTGTCTGCCTCGCGAATGTGTTGATAAGGGAGAGCTGGGAGCAAAGCACTTGGTACTCGATTGCAGTTAGTGAAGTGCAGAAAAAATGTTAAGAATTGTTTAGAAGTGCATTCTAAACGTGGTGGAAAAGAGTTAAAAGTTTTTCTAAGTTTGAGTTTTCAAATTTCTTTAGCTTCATTTATTGTTGTTAAAAAAACCTCAAATCTCTTAACAGTATGTTGATATATGGAGAAATATTTCACAGCTGTTTTAAAGCGCTTGATAGGCTTTTATTGTTCTCCTCGTTTACTTAAATTAATACGCACAATTTGAATAATCACTTTAGAGAATTTCATTTAAGAAGAGCACTCGTTCAACGTTCTTCACAAGCCCCCTTTGGCCCCCTCACCACCTAAGCGCTAATTTCGATCGAAAACGACACTTTCCTTCCCGTTACGATGGTATTTTCATTTAAAATTTATGTCCATTCCCACCATCCCTTTCCTTTCTTATATTCACCCACGGTTGCTCTTTGCTTCCATCCATCCAATGCTATTCCCATGCGAGACTGAACGTGTGATTTTCCCGTGCACGGACGGAAGATTATACACTCAATCAGTTTTTCGCGCCTTATTTCAAGTGTGGCCGCTGTACAATGTTTACCAGCGTACGGACCGGGACTGTGGGGAAACGCTGAGTGAGTGTTGCTTCAATCGATGATAGAGTTATGACCAGTGGCCGGCTGAAAACGATTTGAAAAGTTGGAAATGTAAAGGAAAACATTCAGCCGATAAAAACTTGCGGTTGGACCTGTCGGGGATCGTACCAGTGACAAGTGTGAAGGTTTTATGCTTTGCGTGTGGTTTGATGCGAAAAATAATCGCAAAGTGTTATTTTGTTTTTCTTTTGGTAATATTTCTACTGTAAAGGAAAAGTGATTTAGTCTGAAATTGGTGTGTTAGTGTGCGTTGTAGAAGAAAAAGTGGTTTAAATTGCTTGCACGAAAAGCGAATCATCATTGGGCGGGCTTTGGTGGATTTTTGCATCAAGTAAAATCCTTTCCAAAAGACCGTTTTGCCAACTGAAAAACCATTGCGATTGGATTAAAAATTAACGTCCATTCGCTGAGTGCACCAGCACACGAGCCTTCTCCTTGCACCGTGCACCAAGCGCCAGCGCTACGTCATCGTATATTATAATCGACAACCACAGCAGCAGCAGCAGCAGCAGCAGCAGCAGCAGCAGCACCCAGGCCATAACAAAACACTCGTCTCGGGGGAACGTGGTCGATTGTTCTGGCTCCACGTGGCTTTTGGCTGGCGCTGTTCCTTTGCGCGTGGTCTGCCATCACGCAGATAACGCTCATCATCGGACGACCGGCGGTGGAGGAAAGGCGGCGGGGGCGGCGGCAGTCCGGCGAGCAGCCCGGCAGCAGGCAACGGAAGTGCATCGGCGTAAATGCTGCAATGAAGTAAGTAGCCGGCGACACTAATCTGACAAATCGCTTACTGAAGGAAATAATCAGCGCAAAAACAGACGACCGTACCACGAGCAAGAGCGTGCCGGTGCTTGCAATGGACGGACGGTCTTCAGTGCGCTTTTCCCATCCGTGCGAAAACAACAGGACAAGCGATTTATTTTCGGTGGGCTTGGGACGGCGGACTGTGTGTCGCTTGGTTTTTTTGCTTGTGCTGTGGAGCGTTTTTCTTTACGCTATCTCTTTCCGTAATAAAAAACACCTCGAGGGCATCCCGTGACGTTGGCAACGGGGATTGTTGTTTGCTTTTGCCACGAAGATCCCTCAATTGGGATGAAAAAAAAACGGTGATGCCCGCTGGAAAACAACTGGGAAAATGCCTTAATGCGATTATGTGGAAGGGTTGGTTCGATTAGGGATGCTTTGCACGTAGCAGGGAAAGCTAGAAGAAAGGATTATTCTAGGTTAAGGGTAGCAATATTTGTTTTAATACTATGAAGTACATTTTCTATATTTTTTTTTATTCTGTTGAAACGGCCCGTTCATATTGCAGAAGTACCTTATAATGTAACTAGCAAAAAAGCTAAATAATTAGTTAATTTTTGTCATTTTTCCCGAGATTGGTGATGATTTTTGTCAAATCAATTCTGATGAAATGTGTGTCCAAAATACGATAGCAAAAAAAATATTGTATTTTTGCACAGTTTGATATTAAATTTTTCATATTCCATTACAGAACGTTTTTGTTTTTATTTCGTTCATCAAACAATATTATATCGGTATGAACGGTTTGTATTTATACCCATTGGCGGACTCAGACAATTATGGGCTAGCATTTTGGCAGAGTTATTTTATTGGTGCTTTTGTAGGCTGCCGAAAGGTGTTTAAATCTTCTGAAGAACCTTTTTGTATCTGTCAAAACTTTTATAGCTCATAACAAATGTTATACACATTTTTTTTTTTAAATTAGCTTATACCTGCTTCCAATTCGCTGCCAACGCTCAGTGTGATGACTGATTATTTTTGAATCAAGTTATAAAATATTTTCCTTTATCATTTTCGTTTTTCCGAAACAAACCCCCATTCCACTTCGCACCACATCCTTGATTAGCTAGTCGGCTTTAAGAAGTAATTTCCTGAGTCATTTATCTTCCTCTACGACCCGTTCCTGCTCGCAACGCGCTGCTTGAACCTCTCCAACCGCAAATAGTAGCCCAAGCCCTCGTGCCAGTTCGTGTGGATACATTTCTTTCCGGAACTAATCTCTCACAAGACAACACCCATGAAAGCCTGTGCGAAGTAATTTATCATGATTCCATTTTAACCAGCGGGCAGCAAGGTTTGAGTTTAAATGGTGCGCTGTGTGTGTGTTTTTTAATCCCTTTCAATTCACACAAAGTAATACGGAGAGAGTAATCCGCTCCATCGGATGTCGGAGTCGTGAAATGCAATGTGCTGTCCCTTTTCCCCTGAGATTCCATCCTAGCCCACTGGACTAATTGTTAGCAACGATTACCGACCATCCCAAGGAGCTGATGCTTCAAATGTTGTCCCACCCTGGCAACCCGGTGGTGTGCAATTGCCGGAAAATTTGGAAGGGAAAAGTTGAGCACCTCCAGCACCTTCACCTCCAACCGCAAGCTCTTCGTGCTTGCTATCGCTTTTCCCACTAACCCGTCTTTTTCCGTTAAACGAATGATACTGTTTGACGTTGACTTTAAACTTCTCGTGCCGATCAAGGTCGTGCGTGGGGTGGAACATAACGGAAAACTCGGTGCAGTGGAAATGGAAACTTTCACCCTGTGCTCCCTCCTTATACCGGTTGGCCCCCGATTTGAGTGGTTTCTGCGGACGGGATGTTCCGGGTGGATGCTTTTCACGTTTTTTTCCCTCCTTTCGACGAACGTTGCTAGCCGAAGGAATCTTCACTAACAATCTTGAAGGAACATTCTTGCCACAGCAGATACGGTGTAGGGCGTGGAAGAATCCTGAAACTGGGTTCATGGCTTGCTCGTGACACACAGTGGTCAACCAGGAAGCAGCTGCACCACGACGACGGTCGTCGCTTTCGCAAAAGTTTGATGCGGTAGCACGGGTTCTAAACGCTGTCACAGCTGATTTCTCTTTCTCACCACGCACTTCCGGAGGCTGGTTGGCGAGCTGTAGCTAAGGACACCGGCACGTGGCAAACTCGTACGAGGGCTCGTTGGATGGTTTTCATTTTTCTTCTCTCAAAGGGCAACATTCGGTGCAACATGCTGTAAGCGAACCACGGGTAAAAGAAAGAGCTTTTGAGCACGAATTAATTTTGGTACAGTGAGAGGATATAAGCTGTACTCAAAGGAAATGGTGTGCGGAATGCAATTGGAGAAGTTTTTTTTAAGAGAAAATTGCTACAAAAACAATCGCTTGCTGTGAAGCGATATGAGCTTTTTTTTATTGTACTAGTTGAAGGTTTTTGCAATGTTAGTAACAAGTAATACAGTACGTTATATGTACTGTTGGGAAAAGATTATTGTCTTTAAAATGTTTTTAAAATCTTAACCATTTTGCCGACAATGTAAATTTGCTTGAAAATTACCTAAACTATTTTGAAATTGATTTTAAGGGAGTTTTCTTGAAAAAAAAAATACTTCCTGCGCTACTTCCATTGCGTACTACTGTCCTGCCATAGTTCAACCCTAGTAGTAAGAACAGAAATGGGAAAACTTTTCCAATCCTGCTCGGGGAAAATGCGTCCCATCTGGCCGCAAAGGAAATGCGGCCTTTGACCTTCTCACCCATCACGATTTCAACCAAACCGCGTCCCACGCGACATGTCACCAGATTTTTGCAATTTTCTATTATCGATATCATCGAGGATCATCGCCGGGAAGCATTTGCACCATTTGCCGTCGGTTTTTCCGTTCTGGTTTTTGAACCCTCCGGACGACCGGGCACACTTCGTTGACTTTTTCCCCGAGTGGTTTTTGCCCCCTCCCACCATACCGAGACCGGGAAGCATGCTGAAACTTTCATTTCGATCTTTTGCAGTGGGTTTTCCCTCTCGACGTGAAGTTCGTTTTTCCAGCGTCAGGTTGGTTGGAAAGCGTACGACTCCCGTGGTAAACGTAAGCCAGCGTGACGGAGCACGATGTTGAGATCTTCTTTGGCTCCAGCGCCGCCGAGAGTGTCTGGCGTGTGTTGGAAGAAAAAGGCGGACAAAATTTCAATTTGTGAAAAAGATTCTTCCACATCACCCCGCATTTGTTTCAGCGGCTCGTTGCGGGAACATCCACCGCCACCGGCCGCTTACAAGGCAATGGCTTGTTTTACAGGAAATCCTGCGTCAGATATCCACTGGTGGAGCTACCGATCGATTCGTTTGTAGTAAGTTTGCAACAGTCAGCGGGAGGCAAATTGCGGGGGAGAAGTGGGTTGGTAAGAGCTTGGGAATTCCCTTTTGGCAGATCATTTCCCGAGAATGTGCGTTGAGTAAGTAACGCTTGGCTGGTAGGTAAAAGGGATGGCTCTTCCTTCCTTCTAGCCTTTTGGACAAACTTTGGAATTGGTTGTGAATCGTCAATGCCTGAAGGTCGCTCGTCATAGCGTACCCACGCTCGGCAGCATCGGCAACACAGTTGAAACAATAATAATCCCTTCTAGTCGTTCGGAAGATTGGAAGAAGGTGTGTAAGTACGCAGCCAGCTGCCTGTCATGAGCTACCGGGCGCACCCATTGAAATCTAGCCCCGGCAAGGATTTTCTCATCGAAATGTTCGCGCTTCCTTGTACATACGTTTAGTTTACTGTAAGCTGCCTTTGTGAAAGGAGTCGGTACCGACCGGCTCATTAGCATTTGGTTTCGGCGGTCGGCTCGAGAGAGATAGAGGAACGTCAATGAGAGAGGGATGCTTACAAATTAGCAGCTACTTTACCATCGACTTGGCCTGTCTCCTCATCAATAACAAATGGTTCGTGATGGGCTTAGGGTAGAAGGTTCTGCATTGTTGCCAATGATGCTGCTATTGTGCCATGTGTTGAATGGCATTTCAATGAATGAGAAAGCAAAATACGGCAGCTGTTACTGCTGTTCTTAATCTCACTTTACGTTCGAACTGATGTGTATTTGCAAGAACAATCAACCATTATTTAGATTGTATTAAGGGATGCCGATTCTGCTACTATTCTGTAACTTTAACGAATCAAGGTTTTTTCTTAATTGTGAATTCTTGTTTTTTTGCTTGATTTGTTGCACAGTTTCGAAGTAAAAAGGCGATTAAAAGGCCTCTGTTGGCTCGTTGGTTGTGGTCCAATCCGTTTATCTTTTAATTGTTTAAATGAGTGAGTCTTTGTTAGCTGCGATTGGTCAAATGGAGTCGACTTTTCCCTTTTATGTAGATTGTATCAAGGAACGGCTTTAGCATGATTGTCAGTAGCGTTGTTCTGCCTGACTACATAAAGCTTACAGCGCTGTTGGTGCTGACTCTAAACCATGAGCTCATACCCATCGTCAATGATTTCATGAAATTTGCTTCTTCTGATCAAAACAAATCCAGGATTATCTTTCAGCATTGAAGTAAAGTTCCTTTTTTAAACATTTTTTTGCTGCATTCTACAAACAGGTTTGCTTGAAAAAAATGTTTCAGAACAAGTTTTCATAATACCATTATTGCAACTACGTACACTGTCCTCCCCCAAAATCGGCCTTTAGCGATAATCCACTTATCCCGAAGTGCATTGCAGTATTGCTACTTGCTAAGGCCCTTTCCGTCCCTACTACCCTTCAACCCAAGTCAGTCCCGCTTTGCCACACCTTGCGAGGCGTTCGATAAGAGCGTACACGAAAGGGCTTTGCGTTGAGAACAAAACCTTGAAGCCAGGTTCATGTCCCGGTAGATTAGCACGCTGCCTAATCGGATCAGAGCGCTTGGGAGAGGTGAAGTAGAGGCAGGTGCAATGGTTATGCTAACGCACAGCCGAACCGGCGCTGAAGGATGCTAAACGGGCGGCTTAGCCTCTTGTTCGGATGGTTGTAATATGTTGCAAATTATTCTGCATGAGTGCACCAACAAACAAAACTCAAACGAGTGGTGTTAAAAAGCGTTAAGAATACAGGGACTGGCGAAAAAAATAAGCAGTTCGAAAAGGAGGCTTGAAAGTAAAGCTTTTGTATGTTTTCTGTTTTCTTAAGGAGAATGGGCGGTTAAGGTTTTTTAACAGGTCTTAGGCAAAGCTTCTTGTACAAGTTTTTAAAAGGACTCGACTACCTATTACCATCTTTATCTTGAATAAGCCACTGTAGGTTGTAGAATATATGGTACTATTAGCTGGCTTTTATACGCTTTAATTAGAGTGATTGTTTTATCATGAATGGAAATGAAAACCAAAATTAAAAGCTTTGGAATACAAATTTGCATTTCGGTTTTGTTATTTTGATGCTGATTTTGAACAGTTTTATTTAAAAAAATATAATACTAAAGCACTTACGCAGCTGTACCGATCCGCCAAGCAAGCGCCATTCAGTTGCGCTAACCATCACCAGGAGGCGCTGGAGTAAATCAAGATAACATGGCCCAGTTACGGCTCTTGGCCTTAATTCTTAGCCGATATCACTTCTGTAATATAACTCATGTTGTGCAAGATGAATTCTTATAGATTTTTTGAATTCTACTTTAAGCTAATTATCACAAAAAATGTCCCGGAACAACGTATTTCAAAGCATATCATTTTCTGTCACCGACTGTTATCATATCCGCTTGCAACCACCTCTCATTTCTTAACCATTGCTCCTGCAAAACAATCCAAAACTTTCCCGCTCGCTCGCAGCACGGCAACGACGCGCAAAGTTGAACGAGGCTGGCTGTCGCGCTGTGTTACTGCTAACAGCAGTCAATTTGCTGCTTCGGTTTCTTGTGAACTTGTTAACGCCGAATGTCAACCCGCTCTCGAAGGTTGTTATCATTTGTTTGCATGTCGGGGAGGTTTGCTGTTTTTTTTTTCTCTCACTCGTGCTCCACCGCCTTTGAAGAGCGATTTCCATTTAAAGAAGTAACCCAGCGCACAAGCGTGAAGAAATGTGAGCTTTATTACATTTGTGCGCCCCGTTCTCGGTTGTTACTATTACGCGGCTATGGTTACAAGCTCGCAAAAGAATAGAGAGAAAAAAACGTACCCTCTTTTCTTTGATGCTGCAAAGATGCAACTCGAATACACCCCAGCAATAAGAGCGAGAGTTGTGAGGTTGAGGGTAGCATCCCGCGGAAAGAATTAACGAGGTCACGTTTAATAATTGACGCGACTTTTTTCGCGACCCGCGAAAAGCGGCAGAATGGGGATAGAGAGACACACGAGCGTTTTTGCTTTTTCCCTTTTGGCAACATGTCGGACACAATGCCCGGGGAAGCGAAGCAGTAGCCGTAGCCGAATGGCTGATGAGTAAGAAGTTTTGCTCCATCGTAGCGCGAAAGATCCTTTGTAGTTTTTTTTGTAGCGCAGGGATAGAGACAGTGCTGTTTGTTTTTCGTCGGCTTTTGTTACCGCTCGCTTATGAAGAAGACACCGGAGCAGAAAAGTGAAAATCTGTTCTCCCTTGATCTTGTGCCGTATGGGAGGAAGGTCAAAGCCAAGCTGGTTTTACACAATGGGTGAGAAATTTCCAAGGGGAAACTTTTTCCAAGGCAACCGGGTGGATATGTTGATTTAAACGAGGATTAAACTTCTACCCGTTGGTAGAATGGAATAGGTTGGTTACATTTATCGTGGTGGAAAATGTGAGCAAACAGTCTGAACGTCCTTATTAAAAAAGAAGCTGAAGTTAAACATTTTTCCTGTGATCCTGACTCGCTCCAAAAATAGCCTATTGCTTCCTCTTATTTTTCAATTGCGTCGAACCTTCCACTCTTATTACCTACTACAGTCGCAAAATCACTGGCAAAATAGAATTTATACCCCTTCTCCCACGTACACACCATCCTGGACCAAAGCTCCATCGAAGTCAGTAAAAAAAAAACACTGTTACTTCTGCGAGAACGGAACATGGTCGATTCATCAAATTAGATTTTATTGCACCATTAAGGGAAGTGAATGGAAACATAAAACAGTGCCCTCATAACGCCAAATTTGGGATCGATTTTCGCTAACGATGGCCACACCAGGGCCCTGTGACTGTGACCTGTGCGCGAACCCTGCGTGTATGTGAGCTCCCATGTTCGATTTCCTTGGGTAGCAAACGCACTTGCCCGGCACTTTTCCCGCTTCGGCCCGCTTCCCTCGGTCCCTTACACCTCCTGCCAAGCATTCTAGACGCACCAAGGACACACCACGGAACTGGGGAACATGAGAGCGAGAAATGTCATTCCAATCATGATAGGTCATAAATGTAAGGGAATTAGGGGAAAAATGAATATGTCTCCTCGCTCGCAACTGGAAGTGTTTGGGCGCGCACACGGTGAGCGGATGACATTTTACCGGTCGCACTGTAGGCGGTGAGGAATGAAAAGAGAAAGTGCGGATGAAGGGGAGAGGGGTTTGTGTGAGTGGAAAGTGACATAAAAAGATGGTGAAATGAAATGATTTGCCCTCACGCCACAACCGTTTACAAGGCCTGTTACGACTTTCTTTCCATTCGTTTTGGCCCCTCGAACCGGATTGGGGCTTCAAAATTGTTATTTAATTTTATTTACACACTTGCTTTATTTTTATGCTCTGCGCCCGTCTTGTTTCTTTCCCGTTTGTCGTTGGATGTGATTAACTCACCCGCGATGGTGCTGTAGGGACAAAATCGCGCTAGAAGTTGTAGGCCACGCTTCATGCTTTCAAGGCGAGTGAACACTTGTATTGCAAAATGTGTGTTTGAGGGGGGGCTTGTTTATCTACTGGCATGGTATTACTGTTAAGGATGAGATTTTCAGCAGTTGATTATTGTCTTGTAAGGCGCTCCCTCCCTCCCGTGGACTCCACACATCGAGAAATTGCTTTTGTGCCTCATTTCCGGATACTATTGCTTCTCCCAAGAAACAAGGATGTCCTTTTTTTGGAAACTGATTGTTTCATAATTTTTTCATCCTTAAAAAAAGGGTCTAGTAATACTTTCGTGTGTTTGTGTTCCGTTATTTACAAGAAATCAGAAGAAAAGGGGTTTTCCAATTCCGGGTCCCTCGTTTTTTTCTTCTTTTCTCCGAGCTGTCCATGTGGTTTATGTGTGACAACACGCGCTAGGCAACACCTTTCGCCATCTGCCTCCCAACAAAAGTCCCCCACAGGCTCTTCTGTGTGGGTGGCTAGAAGAATAGGGTTTTGTTTGTTTATGCTTTGTCGGGGATTGAAATTGATTTTCCTCCCACTCCGCTCCGCTTCCCCCCATTATAGCTTTGCGAGGGGTTTGTTTGTACTTTTATCTGATGCATATGGAATGTAACGGAAAGGGAAGCTCCGGTGCTCGAATGAACCTTTTTCCTTTGGCTCTGATGTCCGCTCGTGATGAAAGCGGTCTTAAGGTCCTTTAATGCACAATAAAATCATTTAAAGGCGGAAAATGTTGCTCGAACGTAGAAGGCCTCACTTTACGCACAAGATTTAATGCCACACTTTTCAATGTCAGTGCCGCGCTGGCGTTGCATGTCATGGGCATGAAACATACCCAAACTATGCCGCAACTAAAACAAGGAAAAACGATTTAAATTGTCCCCGAAGCAAAGCTGCCCCAAAGGCAAGCACAAAAAATTGGGCAGCTTTGTTCTTTCGGTCACTTTGTGCCTGTTTGTGTGTGATTGTCTTCTTCACATTCAAAGCGTTTGTAAATCACTCACCGTGAGCTTGATGCAGCTGCCCGGTGGGAAGGCCACAGAGACACATTCGGCTCGCTTGGGTGGGTCGAGCTGCAGGAACAGGAAAAGGAAAAACATTCATTTGAATTTTCCCTTATTCGTTGTTGGAAAAGGGTAGAATAAATTGTGGCCAAAGCGCGTGCCAGCATGCAGTTTGGGCGGTGGGTGTGCTGTGATTCTCTACTGTGACGGTTTCGAAATCCGTTTCTCAAGACAAATCGTTTCCAAACCAAGCTCATGAATGGTATTGCGCTCGTTTTAAAGAGGGTATAGAATGGAACTGTGTGCAAGCAACTGCAACAGGATGCGCTGTCCCTTGAGTGTATCCTTGTATTTATTTTATTATACGGTGATGCGCTTTTCCGCAGGACAGATGAAATGTTTAGCGTAATAAATTCTTACAAGGCTACTTTGCTTTCATTTGCTTGGTAACTTCTGTTTACGCCTCAATAGGTCAAGAAATGAAACGTGTTGTAATGTGCTGTAGGGGAAATTGAAGCAGCTTTTACATCCATTGTGTTGAAGCAAATTGAAATATCCTTTGTATTTAAATTCTTTTAATGTATTTAAAGTAAAACAAAGTTTCCGTAAACAACATTTGAACACAAAATATGGATTTGAAATTTTATCTCATAGTTGAGACTCGTGTGTAAGAAAAACAGAGGAGTCAGGATTCATACAAGAACACACAGGATACAAATTCATAGTGTCTATGATGCGAGGGAAAATTAAACCTAATTGAAAAAGTATATTTCCGAATGCTTTTTTTTGTGGTTTTTATGTAAAGGTTTTCATGGATTTAACTTTTCGTAATATTGCTTCATATTGTTTTATTGGTATAAAGGAATGAGTATATTTTTTCCTAATATATTTTTTTTATTCTGTAGTGGCGTCCAGGCCGCACTGCGATTTTTTCCTAATAATTTTGACACATTGATCGAATTGCCGAGACGTAATTTGGGTCATGTCCTTAAAAATGATAAAATATTTAAAAAATAAAGTTTATTTATTTAGCAATGAGATAACGCTTTAAATACTTGTCATTTATTTTTGGTCATTGAAATTCTATCTTTTCTAGGTTAAAACGTATTTAATGTATAAAAATATAAGTATGGTAAGGCACAAAAATTAGTTTGTAAAAATAAATTGGAACTAAATTTGGAACAACCTAATTGTTTTGCTTCTTAGTTTTTGCTACTAATTTCTATTTCTGCATGTTGTTTCAAAACTCCTTGTTACGGGTATTATCATCCTAAAGCAAAGCTTCTCTTTACTCCCAACTCATTAACCTATAAAACGCTCAAACCCGCTTTGCGCTAAAAACTTTTGCCCCATTGCCATTATTGCTGCTTGCTACTGTCGGTTTGTTGAAAGATTGTTTGTACTTTTTGCCAAAATATTCATCAAACCGCAGAAAACCCCTTATGCCACTGACGCAAAGTATCCTTTCCCGTGCAACCTCCTGAAACCCGGCGGATGTACACTCTTGCTGATTTAGATCATCGTTTCCTAACCGTTGTTCAAACATGTACAGCTTAGCGGTGGAAACTTTTCTTCGCCCTGCCTAAATAAGGTAACCGGCATCGAGCGGCACATTAGAGGCAACGCGCGCGTATGAGAGGTTGTTTTGCTTTTTATTGAAAATTACTACACTTGCCTGCCACACACTGCTGCTGTAATAATCAGCAACACCGAGAGAGGTTCGTGTACAGCCGCCGTCTTACTTTCGGAAGTTAAACCACCTACACGGGCGAACCTGTTTGCGGAGGATCATCAGCCGCAGCGGGAAAATAAAAACAGCAAGCCGAACCGGGTGGATTTTAAACAAGACGAAAAGTTTTCCCATTTTCTGCCGACGATAAAAAGGCCAATCGAACTGGTGCAACCATTTTCCTTGATGATCTCTGCATGAGCGCGTTGATGAAGGATTTCGTTTCATTTGCGTGGTTGTTGTACAAACTTTCGCCCGTTGCTAGGCCGTTGCATCCCAACGAGCTTGGTGCCGTGCCATTTTTTATTTATTTATTTTTATAAAGGCTTTGGCCTTCAGGTCGTGTCAAAAACTCGCCACAAAGGCACCAGGTCTGCCTTTTATAAGGGCTGATGATGAAGCTCTATTTGCCAGTGTAAAAGGGCTTTTTAGCATGAATTTTAAATTTCACAACGAGATCGGATTGAATCAAAATTGAAGAAGCAATCCACTGAAAAAAAAAGTCTACACCGAATTGATACCAAAAGCAGCCGTAACTACCACTTTTCTCCGACTGCTTACATTAATCTCGGGGTTCACTTGAAACGCTTTGTACGAACGAACGAGAAAAGTATACTGACGCGTTTTAATGATTTCCAACCGGCTGGGCGTTGTGTTGTAATCCATCTGCTTCCTTCAGTATTCGGTATTGAGTACGTTGCAACCCACTAGAACGCCTTTCCTGCCTTTCAAACGGCAAACATTGAAAAGGAACTGAATCGAAATGATTTCATCGGTACGGTGGCACATTTTGTCACTGACTGGGAGACGTTATCGAGAGCCTGGGAAGGAGATTCCTCTTTTTTCTGGTAGTTCAATTCCTTGCCCCGACACACGCCAAAAAAGGATCTAAAATGGTGATTCAAAGCGTTGTTGAACTATGCTTACATATGGATTAGACTCGGGCTGTCGGCAAGAGGTTTGAAGAAGGTAGAAAAAGCTCTAGTAATACGGACGTTCCAAGGCGTTAAGCACCTTCCAATCGATCAAACTGAACGACAACCCGGTTGTGGCTGGTGGCATATCCATTCGGAACGTTCTAATATTGCAACTGTTTTGGAGGATGCTCTTTGGAGGATGCTCCCGGCGTATAGGGACTATTCTTTCGTTTACAGCCGTTCGTTCTGTGTGTAAACATTGCATAAAATCCTCAAATATTGCCTGTCTGGTGGGCGGATTACGAATGACATTATGTATGTGTTGCTGCTGACAACCCTCTGCAGGTCTCGTAGTGTAAAGTGTGTTGAAATGGAGGAGAAGGAATGGTAGTGCCAGAAAAGCTTATCTGTAGAAAGATTTAAAAAAGGCTTCTTTCTACAGACTTTATTCTACTAAATTTTTGTTGAAAAAGATGCAAGTGTAATGTCATTTTTTTTTTATACGAGTTAGATTCCACAATCGTATTCCTGGCCATTGTAAACTTTATAAAGAAACAAATCTGTTTGATGAATAAAATAATTTAAATAATTTGAATAACCGATAGCATGCTCCATGTTCCATGCTGTCGGTTATTGGAAAAAAGTTAAAACAATCGCTTTAGTTGGTGATGTTATTCTTCTCTCCTTTTTTTGTTTTACGAAACTTTTATTTAAGTACATGCTATCCTTTTTCTAAAGCATTCAAAAATTTGCCAAACCATTATTTTTTTGTGAAATGCATCAAAAGTTCATTCTTTTTTATTTAGTAGAGACAGCCTGGCCGTATTGCTATCAAAAGTTCATGTTTAAATTTAATTCCATATGGCATTTAAATCATAAATAAAGACATAAAGACATAAATAAAGATTGCTATCAAAAGTTCATGTTTAAATTTAATTCCGTATGACATTTAAATTTCCTTATCAGGAACCTTTTACTTTCCTTGCCTCTTTTGCCATTTTTTCTGTACTTGCACTTGTAAGGTAAATGGTTCTGGTTACTGTTACTTTTTGCTATTTCTGTTTTTTTTTTTATTACAAACTTTTTAGTTTTGGTCGATTTTCCTACGGTGATCATGTGTTGATTTCTGATTAGGTAAATCATTCTTACAGTTTTTCCCAGTCCTCTTCGAGCTTGTTGCACCAACTAACGCCATCGTGTCATTATTTTAGCACAACACTAGACCCACTCGCGTTCTATTGTCCTAATCTTGACAAAAATCTTGTTTTAATTGGAACATCTTTTCGAACAGCCTATTCACAATGCTTAATAAAGGTTTATTTTGTTCAATCAATTTTTCAATGCAAACCTAAAATGCAAATATGCGATTTCGTTTTGTTATCCTCTCGTAAGCTTGCGTTGTCATATTCCTTTCTTTTACCTAATCTCCTGAACACATTTTCTGTAATCTTCCTACCAACAGGTGTATCCTTGTACCCTCAACTTTATGGCACCCTCCCCGACCGTATCGCCTGTTGCCACCCGTCACCTATCCCACCACCCACCCTAATTCAATATTTCGTCGGGGTCGTTTAAAATTAACCCCGGTTCTGGCGCCTCGGAAAAAAACTGCTACCCATCCCACCACCCTAAAACGAGATGCAAAATTTTCCGGTAGCATAAAATCTAGCTGCCCACAGTGTTGCTCCAGCCAGCCCACCACCCGAACCACCCATTCGCTTTCTTACCGCCATTGCCGTTTCCATTTCAAAGGAATAGACAGCACCGACCGACCAGCGGATGCAAACAGAAACACATCCTTTTCCTTCTTCTCATTTCCATACCCCGTCGCTACCCTTGTCCCTACTTCTGCCAGCTCATCCGACACAAGCGTGTGGTTAATTGAAAAACAAAATTAAATAAGTAAACAAACAGAAACGACCGACCGACCGTAGTGAACCCTCCGGTCTATCACTTTCTTGTTTGCCCGTTCTGCAAATGGAAGTCGACATCGTCTTTCCTCTGCCTGCGGAAAGCGATCGGGACGGGTGGGTGGGCGAACGGCGCTGGCCGTGGGTGACGCTGTAGTGTCCGCTCTTGCCGCTCGGAAGCCTGTGCCACCGTTTGCTCAACGCAAAACGTTCACATTTTGATGAGACCGTTTTAGTTTTGTTTTCGGTCCTTTCGAAAGTTGCTTAGGGGTCGATGGGCTTTTTCCTTCACCAAAGTGTCGAACGAGAATGTGCCGCCACCAAAGTGCCGGAATGCGTGCCCAAATGATGTCTTTGAGATTTGATTGCGGAACAGCAATGAAATTTATATCAAGAGGCAGTGAAGAAAAACTATGAAAAAGCATCCGAACGAGCTTTTCTTTCCACAATCGGTGTGCAGTCCTTCTAGTGGTGACGTTTTTCCTCACCGAACAGGATATTGTATTCAGCGAACCCTTTTCCCCGTCCAGGGCTGGTTGGAAAAATCTTGCAGCTAATGCGGCTTTACGGTCGGCAGCCGACGGGGAATGAATTAATTGAAGTCTAAAACCATTCCGCTGTTTTTGGGGCCATTATGCAAAATTCACGGCACTCACGGGAATGATTAAATAGTTGAAAAGGGTCCCATCCCATCCCCCCTCACATCCGTGGATCGATGGACTGCCACTGGCGGGAATTCGTAGTGTCTTTTCGAGCAAGGTTCTGAAAAAGGGCATTGCCTAAAGACACCATACGTTGAATGTTTTTGCTACTTCACTTTCTCGTGTCCGGATATGAGTGGTAGTTGAGGAAGAATTTAAAATCATAAACGACCAACCGAATGAAGAATGACTGTTATTATAAAAGCATAGAAATGTTAAAGGCAGTAGCGAAGCTTACCAAAGCCTTTCTGTCCAAAGAAGAAAAAAAAACTTCGTTTTAATTAGAAATTTGGCTCTCCTTTTCATGTTGTCTTGATTTAAAATCAAATAATGTTTAATAAAAATCTCAAAAACAGTCTTCCTTATCTCCAATTCTTTGTTTTCTTTTCACACTAAAATGCAAAATATAAAAAAAAAATTCCTTCTTCCATTTCAACCATTTCGTTCATGTTCACGGACGCAAAGGACGCAGAAGGGTTAATAGTATTGTTCAGGGAAAAGGGCATTCAGCAATATGTCGATTTATTTGATGCAAATAAAGTGCAAAGTCATCTGCACGTCGCCTTCTGGGTCGTTTTACCGGTTGGAATATTAATAAAATGTCATCAATTCTTTGACTTCCATAGCCTTATCGCTTTTTCTCGTCCCATCCTCCTTTGCGGGTACCTTCTAGCTTCACGATCTGTGCAATATGATCCCTCTTCCCTCAAAACCTTCGATAGTTCCACTATTACTCTCGAAAAGTGCCCACCCTTCCCCTCTTTAAATCCCACCCGATTCTAAACTGTACAGGGCGCGGTGAATCGTGAACAGCATAATAAATGTTCACCGGTGCAATGGCATGGAAAGGGTACAGTCTGGCCGCCTGCCGGTGTGAACCCTTGCGAAGGTTTCTCTGTAGTGGCGCCAATTCTTGTTTCCCTTTTTTGTATGCTGCTCTTATATGTGACACGAAAAAGCGTTTCCTTGTGGAGGGAAAACTTTCACAACCGTCGGGAATTCGCGGGATCTCACCTTCGGGACTGGACGATCGGATCAGCGTAGCACGGCCTGCCTCTCGGCAATGCCTTTTTTACTTGAAAATATTCTGTACACCATACCAGGGAAGTTGCTTTTTCACAACGGGTGTTAAAAACCTCCTGCTCCATCAGGCTGGTTGTGAGAGTATGCTTTTGGGCGGTGGTATTTTGGTGACCCCGGGGTGGCCGAACATATCCGAAACGGCTCAATCAATTTTGCACGGCTCGTTTGGTTTATTTACAACCATACGCAAAACGAGAACGATCGTGATGTGTGTGGGGTTGTGTGGTGCAACGGGTGAAGAAACTTGGTGATAATTTTTCAAAAGCAAAAAGGTATTTTTAAGGTTTAAAAATAATTTAAGGAAATGTATAGAAATATGTATTCCAAACATTAAATATTCCACAACCGTTCCCAAAATCTTGTATGACGTAAAGTAATTTAAAATATAACTACAAGCAAAATCTAGGCATAAATTTCAAGCAAAATCAAAAAGTGTAAAAAGAAAGGCAGTTTAAAAAGAAAGTACAGCTTCCTCCTTCCACTTCCAAACGATAAATATCTAAACATGTAGTTTCATCGCTACGCGATGTATGTGTCTGTAAAATCGTTCCAAAAATCGATGAGCAGATTGCACGCGATGCTCTCGATTCGATCCGGTGCACCGAAGCGATTGGGCAGCTACGATAAAGCGCAGCTTCCCGATGGCATGCCATCCTTTCATTCACAGCGCAATTTTACCACCGCTATTTGGGCACAGCCCTCCGCCTCGATTACATCACACCACCATTCAGATCAAACGAATACTCGCGCGCGCGGCATGGTCTTAATTCATTCATATGTTGCCGCACTTTAGCCGGGAAGTGATTTGTACGTGCAACCGGGCCGAGGTTAAGGGTGAAAGGTGGAAGTTTAATTTTATTCAAAACGCACCAACGTTTGTCGAATCGAATTGATTGGTTTGAGGTTAGTTATTTGACGTGCGCTGCTACTACCTGTTTTGGAACACTCGTATTTACTACCACCCCAGCGGGTCGCTTTGTTCGTTGATGAACGAGCTGACGGGAGGAGGATGGGTTGCGTGGTGGTTGGCAAAATTTACACGCTTCATTTAGTGCCACCACCGATTCATAAGCAAGTAAATGCGGTTTGGTGAGGGCAGGGATCTGCATTAGTGGCGTACACAGTACACAAAGCTGACGAACCGATTAGACGGTTAAGAGGAGAGTGGTTGGGCCCGAGAATCGATATTGATTTTCTGTCAGATTAAACGGATTATTAAAAAAAAAACGGAAGGTGCACCTTAAATGGTTTAGGAGTAAATTTGGCTATGAATAGAAATTATAATAGATTTTTTTATTAGTTTAGACGTTTTTTAGAAGCTTCATCAATTCTTTGAAGTGTTCATTGATTTGATTCTCTTTTAATGTTAGTTTCTGTTTGTACCATCGTAAAAATATCTAATAACTTTGGATATTTTTTAGGTATACTCCACATTTTTTTGTCAATTTCAATAAACATAAGTTGCTTGTCACGATGATGCTCTTACAACATGCAAGTAACAGCTATTTTATTTTTTTGTAGTTTGTTTTTAGCTCAGTTTTTAAAACAAACATTACACTAAGGGCAAGAAAATTGAAAAAAATATTGTGCAAAGGTCTTCAAGCAGAGCAGATCAATAATGAGTATTAACCGGCATGAGCAGTCTTGTATGCTGCCTTGCCTTCGTCCCGTTTCGCAACGGATTCGCCAAAGAATGCCCTGGACGATGTATAATACTTCCATTTTTTCCCCTCATCACTTTAAATTAATTAAACTTTATTAGCATACTTTCTGTGTCAGCATCTTCGCCAGAGTGTAGTATGTGCTCTAGCCGGTTAGATCGAACAAATCGGGAAGCACTTCTGTGCTGAAGCGGGGGAAAAGGTGTCTCACTGCTTCAATTTATTTTCCGCCTCCAACCACCCACCGGCTTGAGCGCGAGCGCCCCCATTTTGCTGTGTCTCCGTTATTGACATTTTTAATCAGCTCCGACTTATCAATTATCGTCATCGCGTGTTTTTGTGCTTCCCTTCCGTGCACATCCGTTCTGATCGTTTATGTAGCAAATAGACGCCTTCACTAGTTGGTAGAGGCCGAGAGCGCAAGGAGTCATCGAGTGTGAACATTAAATTAGTCAGTGACGGTCTACAGCAGCCGGTTCTGGTGACTCAATTTGCAACGAAATTCAGAATTATCGATGTAAGAGCGGTGTGGAGCAATCCTGGAGGGCAGCGCATTATCAATTCATTTATTTTGCCGGGAGAAAGCTTGTATTATGTACGCTTCAAGCAATTAGTCAAGTATGTTTAATTATTTTGTAAAAGTTTTTCGTGGGAGCTTTTTATTTTTTTTAAAGCATAACGTTTATATCAGTGTTGATGACCCTCTATTGTAGTTAAAGTTAAATGTTACTTAAACTTTATCAAACTGCAATTGTAGCAGCAAGCGATAACTCTCTGCCATCTGTTTTTGACAGTAGTCATCATTTTTGGTCTTTCAATCTGCAATGTTTTGCTTTAAGTAATCAAATTTTATCTTGCATTTTAAATAATTTCATAGAACATATTGATCACACCTGTTTTATTGATTGCTTTGACTCTGCAAAAAAAAGATGATACAATTCAATTAATTTCCCTCGAATCAAACAGATGTACAATCATTTCAACGCTTGTGCTAGATACGGATGTTTGTTTGTTTTTTTAACATACTTTTTGTAATGTACTTTTGCTTTTTGTGTATAAATTACTTTTTGTATTGTACTTTTTGTAAAAGATTGTATATTTTATTAAAAAAAATAAATACTTTGCTTTCATTTAAGTTGACACTCGAACCAATCATATGATTTAAATTGTAAACTGCATGTGTGTGTGTAATTTGAACAATGCCTCTACTCGATAATGGGGTATTTAACAGAAGAAACGTCCATTTCACGTAAGTGTTGTTGACTCCATGAACACTCCGACCGGTGATGGTCATAAAACTGACGATTATTTGACTAAGTTACCTTGAGAAATGTGGTTAGTGACGGTCCAGGCTACTATTGCCATATTTTTAATGTTTACACGTGTATGCGTTTGTTCAATGACACAAATTATTGAAAAAGTGATAAACATAGGAATACAAAATTGGATCAGTGAAACTGTCAAACATGTATGACGCAGAACCATGATGAACGTCGTTAATTATGAATTCATGAGTTAATATAATCAATTGTTGTATTACAATTAAAAAGATATTAATGATACTTTCCCAAGTCAAAGGCATTCTTTTGCAAACATTTCACTTCTGCTGTGAAAGTGTGTTATTGATGTTTCAAATTCAATTAACTTCACAGCAGCATTGTTCACAGAATAACATGTTCCCGTGCTTTTATGCGAAGAACATGCTGCAAACGTCTTTCACTTACATTTCTTTCTCATTCGATCGATTGAATTGTGTTTCTCCCGCCCAACACTGTCACAAACCGTCCGGCATACGATTGCCTCATTACTTGGAGCATAACTTTTCCCGCTTCCCATAAAGCAATAAATTCTTCCCCCAAACCCGCCTGTATCGTGCCTGTTCTCGACACTCTTGCTGCTCACATCCAAAAGCATGTCCATTTTATGGCTCATTTAGCAATCCAATCGATGGTCCCGGGTGTTATCGCGGAACATGGGGCCGAGATTGCACCGCCAAAAGTGCCCCCACTCCGCTCTCGACCCCAAAAAGTCAAACGGTCGAATAAATCCTCCGCCAAACTAGATGGGCGAGATAATTAGCAAACACACCCGGCAGAACGGCACAGTTTCGCGGCAAGTAAGTGTACAAGACAAAGTTTTTCGCTGAACCATTGCTGCGTTTGAAGATTATGTTCCTAACATAGAGTTGCGTTACATGGAAGGGGATGCCGGGTTAGGGTCGGGCGCAAACAAAAAAGTACTGTCAAACCAAGTGTCAAACACTTGATCCCGGCCTCTCGTTCCCGTTTCGTTGCCGGTACAGGAGAAGCGTTCTAGGGTGAAGTGCTTTGATGTGCTCCAGCCCATTTATAGCTCAGGGTTAAGGGGGCGATTGCACACCAGAAAAGGACACAGCGTGTGTGTCAAGCATCGTGTAGGGAAAACCCTGCCGAGGGCGGAATGGTGACACGCCGAAGCCGCCTATCGCGCTGTTGCCAGCGTTACCAAGGGCGTAAGGGTTAATGAGTCGACGGAGCGAATCACTTTACGCCGTGGCGCTTCTTTTGGCATTTCGGGCTGATAGGCACAGTTTCATTCATCGCGATGGGGTGCGTTTGTTTTGATTTGGTAGTACCGTACCGTGGCTGATGTGTGTCGCATAAGTGGAAGGCGCCACGAAGACAGATTAGGCCCTTCCGGTATTGGTTTGTTTTAAATTTATTGAGGCTTGGGTGCTTAACAGGGAGGGGCTTTGGTGCATTAGGCAACCGCACTATTAAGCTGATGGCATGTGAGACGAGGATTCCCTTGTGTGGAATGTTTTTGAAAACTGTCAAGCAATGGGGCTTATGATGAGAAGATTTGAGGAATTAGGAGAAGGTCGTTTGGGTACGGTTTGGTAAGGTTTACCTTGGTGGATTGGGCTAGATGAAGCAAGAATGCGGTGATTTGATTTACAAAAAAACAACGAAATTCTTGCTTCAAAAACCGAAAGGAAGCAAACGTTGACTTCAATAACTGTTTTCAGCAACTAGAATTAATATTTTTCTTGTTTTTCCTTGACTAGGCTTATGTTGCTGATTAGAACTATCAACATGGGTTGTGACTCTTTTTTCTAAAAGCAACTATATTCTTATATTCATGGATAACTCTTGTCAAGTTGGTGTATTTTGATATCAAGTATGTTTGTCAATCGGTAATAAATTTGGTACTCAGAAATATGTATTCAGTAGCAAGTGTAGTTCTTATTTTATTGTTTTCTTCTCACCATCAATTTCGCCACCTTTGTGGGTTTTTACATGATTCATGAGAATGGTTTATTTGAAAAAAAAAAGGTTCTTGGTAACATTGCTCAGAATTTCCTCTTCACTTGTCCAACTTTATCTTCGTGAATGTGATTTTTCAGTTCATCAATTATTTTTTTACATGCTAACTGGCATAGTCGTGTAGTTGAAATGACTATGGAAATACGTCAAAACGCACTTAAACAAGTTTGTTATCAAACAAGAGTTTGTAGACAATACGCTTGTACAATTTCATATGCATATATATTTAAACTTCCTTAATTGCACTATTATTGTTCAATTTTTGTTGATTTCTTAAGCTATGCACTCCTTTGAGGATTATTTTGCTATTAACGTGATTTATAATGATTTTAAGAAGCCGAAAATTCATTTCACAGTACACCACAAAGTAATATCGAACGCAGTAAATATCCTGAAAATAAGCGTAATGTGAAATTTCAAACCCTACAATCCTACTATGCGGTGTAAAGTGTCCTAATCGGGCGATCAGTATGCACGTGTAGCATTGGCAACCAGCTGACGATCAAGAAACCAGTAGCCAGGTCAAGATAAACGACCCTTTGTAGAGATTTAAGCCCGTAAGGGTTGGGCGTAATAAATGACACCATATAAGTACTATCTCAATATTGGAATGACCCAGTCGTGAAACATGATTTGAGGTGGAATTGCATCGACTGACATCCATCCAAAGGCAAAACCATAGGCACAAAACCAGAACGCTTTCTGCCTTTAGGACACTCACGCATCCAGACAACAAATCATGCTCGATGAAACTGAACCAACTGTAATCCAAAGCCCAGCCAGCCTTGAAGCATGTGTGTACGTTTTTTTTTGTTCATGTGCATAAACCACTTCATCATCCGCTGTGATGTCGCAAGGCTTCATAAAAGCGGCCTTATCGCTTCCACACCATCAGTGACGGTTCTCATGAATTTGCCAACGGGCGAGAACGAACGTGATCATATCACACCCGGGCATCCGCGAGTCTCATCGTTTGTTTTACCCCTACCGACCCGGCTGTCGGCCCAACGCCCGCGATGCCTATTTTACATTCTCGCGAACCTTTTGCAGCAGAGCATAAAGCACACATCCCTTCGCGATTAGCCACCGGTTTGGACGTGACAAAAAATTGCGCCAAACCACCATCTGCACAGGGGGAGTGTGTTTGGAATCGCGCAGATCATACTATTTATAGAAGGTGGGAAATCTCGCTAAAGGTTCGCTCGTCCATGTTTGGCGTGAATGCTTGTGCCGGAGGTTTATTCCTCCCACGAAAATACATAATTGAAGCTAGCGTAAGGGCCAAAGCGGGTAACAAAATGCCCGCATTTGGACAGGTTTTTGGACGTTGAGCGTCGCGGTTGTCCGAAAGGAAGTCTTTTGAAGCATGGTAAAATATTACATCCAATACCTAAAGGATTTCTTTATTTTTTAGAATTAATTTAATGTATACCGCATGACGAAACCGGTCCCCGTATTAGCATCTCAAAACCTAGCCTTAAATTTCACATTAAATTAAACGAAACATGTTTCAAACATAAAAATGCTCCAATCACATATTTTGTCCCAAACCATCCTTCCCCCCCCCCAAAAAAAAACAACATCGCGACTTCTTTGTTTCGTAGCGCGCGTGCTGCTTAGTTCGACTCGCCGGCTGCCACTAAACGTTCCGTAATGTTTCCATCTGCGAACACACATTAGCGCGAGTGACCGGTTTGCTTACCGCCGCTCGCCGGCCGAGCAGCGAATGGCGGGCGGTCTAATGTTTTATTGGATAATAAATTATGCTTCTGCTGGCCGTGCGGGATGGCAGCAGGGGCGGTACCGGCCCCGGCACGCCGGAACGGATGGCAGGAAGGTTAGTGCTGCTCGCATGATTGAAGTGCGCCGATTTGAACCGAAACACCGATCCACGCCCGTTCGTTTGAAGGGGGAATGGTTTGCTAATTAAAATTGTTGCTCCACTCCGCTACCGGTGCAAACCACCCTATTCTATTAGGCCTGGGTGAAGGATGATGAGTGTAATGTTGGATGTGAAGAATTCATGTTGAATGTAAAGAAAACTCGTTTGGAGTATGGAACCTATACTTTATTGCTTTTTTATGCGCCAGAAGCGGCGAGGAAGGAAGTGAGCATCATGTACTGCTACTTAAATGCCTTTCAAATGATGACGTTGGATGCGAGCGCTAAATCATGCCAAGCGGTTATGGGACTTCTGTTTGCTTAGCGTGCTTAGCTTAGTTTGCTCTTACACAGTTTCCCAAAGATTAGATCTCTTTCGTCCGCGCACCCGGGGGCTGCTAATTGAATTTGCCACTCAATGTCTGCAGTGTGTCCCCCGTCTGCATTCCTTCGATTCGCAACTATCGTCACAAGATCTGTGCAAACTTCTTGCCCGACCGTGCGAATGCATTCCAACACACTATTTGCCGACTACTCGCACGGCGACATTTGAACACCTGAAATTTGGTGGCCCCCAGCAACGAGACATGCTCCGGCCTATTAAACCGGACCTTCCAACAATGGGTGTCCCTTTCCGAACCGCCTCCTGCTCCCGTGCCCGTGGATGCCTTTAACGACAGTTGGAATTAAATTAGCAGGCGCCAAGCCGACCCTGCGGCGAAGAGTTCGCTTCTCGAATTTCCCATGACTAATGGTGTGGCAGACTGTGTTTCACTGGTCCGCTGCTGCTGCTGCTCTGTGTGTGTGCTCATGCCTCGAACGGCATAAATTCACCGCAACTGACGTCGGCTAGTCGCCACCAGCAACAACACCAGCAGCGTTGCGATAAGTGATCTCGCCCCGTTGCTAATCTTTCGCCTGCAAAGTCATAACCATACAAGACCATGACGACTTCGGTTGGGAGCCGTTGTAGGCGCGCGCGCGCATAAATAATGCGCACGCAATGGTTTGGAGCATGGTGTGTGCGCTCGCGGCTTAGAACGGAGCGCGACTTCCTTCTTCTTCCCCTTGTTCAATGTTCTTATTGTCCTCGATGACCTCGGCCAGGGCCCGGCATTTCATTCACAAATTGGAACTTCCTAGTGCGCCGGAGGGTGGGGATAGGTTATCAGCCCGGTGCGCCCCCGTTGTGCGTTGGCTCGATCTGATCCGGGTGAGCTCACCACAAACAAGTCGGTGGCAATGCGCGCACATCGATTGGGAACCGGTGTAGTGAAATGTGTTTAGAATTGGCATAGGGCTGATAAATTGTAACGCATCTCGTAGACGACTGGCCGACACAGTGTTGCTGCCGGTGGTGACCAACTTCTTGGGCAAACTATAGAGTCATCATGACGAGCAGTGTTGAATGTGCAAATGATTTGCAGCGGTTCGCGCATTTGGAAAAAGTAAATAAAGATTTCTTAGTTAAGCCAGGCTTGTTAGTCCATTTTTTAACTTCCCGTATCGATAAAAGGCGTTAAATGTTTAAATTGAATATTCTTGCCAAAATGTGTACGTTTGTGGAGTGTGTCGATTTTTGTTAAATATTTTAAAGTGCCATGGATTATTATTTTTATCAAAAACGAATCAAAATAAGCTTCAACTTTCGGTTACTTACTTGTTTGACATGAAATATAAATTATACTTGTTTCTTTTCATCGGATTACAACAATATTTAGGGGTATGAAAAGAGGTAATCAATGAAAAAAGTCAGGGTAATAGCATGTTTTAGGAAACAGAACATAATTGCTTTCTTTAACTTTTCTTTTAAGGAAATTATATAAAATTACAAAATCCAGAATTTTATCGGATACTGTATTTTTAATCTTCTCAACAGATTTATGTCTAAACAATGTATTTACATTGAAATAACTTTATTGTATTTTTTCTTCTTTGTCAATATTATGTAACTTAGTCCGGTGCCCTTAAAGCATCTAATTTCTTTCCATGTTAACCCCGTTGTACAACAGTCATTAGTGAAATGAACAAATTTATCAAAAACTTATCTTAGTCTATCTATCGCAAACTTTTTTTAATTCCCTACCAACGGATTGCAACTGTCAGCATGCACAACTCTCACACACGCTCGTGTGACATAGTTTTCGATCAATTTAATGCGCTGCATGTGTCCGTGAATTTTTTTGTTCTAGTATTATCCTTTCGCCTGATGAGATGAAAGGGGTGTGAAGAGCAATGTGGCGAGGGGAAACAACAGATCGTAATGCACCACATGTTCCATGCCCCGTGGTTCCACTGCATTCTCGTGAGCAAGCAGTGGTTCTATACACCAACCAACACCACTGGAATCCGGTGAAAGCAACAGCATGTTTGGAACGGTTGAGGGCAAATGTAATATTAAGAGGAGAGTCTCCCAATAAAACCCGTACCCGTCCCTCATAAACACACACACACAGACATTGTCAAGCTTATGGTTTCGAGAAAAGTCATAAATAAAAAAAGCTAGCTTCGCTGGCGCGGTAAAACCTCAAGAAGGGTTTGTGGTGAGATTGGCCCGTGATAAGCCGCGGTGGTGGAGGAGGGTGGTGACGCAAGAACAACGACTGCAACGAACGGCTTGTGCGCCATGAATGCTAATGCTGCGAATGCCGGCGTCGAAGCTTCGGGGCCGGATCATGCGTTTTATGAGGCAGAAGAAGCTCTAGATTTGATTTGGCTCTTGTATCTACCCTCATCAAATCATTCACCGGTGTGCTGTGCGTGTGTGTGTGGTTCTGCAATCATGTTTGCCGATCACTTTATTTCGCGTTACCCGTATGTAGATGCACCGTATGCGTCCTTGAACATGGGAATGAAGATACGGAATCCATATCCACATCCATAAACGGATGGGTAAATTTATTTATTCCATTTTGAATATGTTTCGCTGTTGCTTTATTTCCTCGTTTTTTTTCTTGGGCCATTCCTAAGGAGAGTGGAAATGCTGTGTTGTGTTTGTTTACGGTAATTTGGCAAAATAAATTGATTTCTCAATCTTTCTAGCTTTTAAGCCGTTGCCTGCGGATGTGGCTTTTATCATCAAATGGCAAGTTTTTTTCCATCAAGAGGAGTTTCGTTTTGATATCTAATTTCAAGGCAATCCTGCAAGCTCTTAGCGCTACCTCCTGTAGAGATTGCATTTTGTGTGTGGTTTAGAAACGATAGCCATAAACACAGTTCCGTTCAGCTTTTTTTCCAAATGGTTCCCACCGAATGTTAGTACTAATTTAAATGTTCTCAACAAGAAAACAACATCAATCCTAGCGTGGTACAACGGTTGCAAATTAATTCTACCGAATTTGTGTGAGGTTCCCCTGACGAAGGGAGGAACATTTTATTGGGAGTTAGAACAGGTTTTTGAAATCATTAGTTTCGTTAAAGAGAAATAAAGTTCCGCACAACTTCACTCTGTTCGCACAACTCTGCTGCAGCTAAGACGCGCTACTTCATCAATATGACTCAACTTTTTGCCCAGAGCTGATCCAACCAGACACCAATCGTCTCCCTCCCAGTCATTGTGCGATTTTAACGATCTAGCTGAGTTGTCATTTGAAAGGCATGCTGTTTTAATATTTCAACTCCGGTTAGTATCATCGTTCAGCTTCTCATACCGCATCAGATCGTGTGCCGACGATCTGGTTGTGACATTAATGAATATTGGTTTTTAATGTGTGTTTCATTTCAAATTCATCTCATCATTCTGGTGATAGGTTAGTACTAGGTTGAAGAAAAAGTTTGTTAGTGAGAGAGAGAGGAAAAGAGAGAAAGAGAGAGAGAGAGAGAGAGAGAGAGAGAAAAAAAAAGAGAGTAAGAGAGAGGGCTATAGAGACTTATGCAGCAAAATAATCCCAAACTTGATTAAGTTTATGTTTATTTTCTGGCTGGTATCCATTTTGATTATAAATAAATTAATGTGTGATGCGTGTAGAACAAATTGCGACATCCACGATAATTTTGATTTCGATCGAAATCCGTTCGATCCGCTTTTTTAAATTGAAAACCATTTTTTTATCTATTTTTTCTCTCTAACCATTCATTCTATTAAAGGCATTTACAAAAGGCTAAATCAAAATGTTACACATAGAATCACAAGACGTGTTTTGAACATTCGGAAGGATTTTGTTAAACCTTTTAAATAAAACTGGCTGTGTATACATTTTAATTAGTTCAACTTCTACACTATGTTCTTTTTACTTTAACTAAGCTTCAAAAAGTGCCTTCTGGTAGAAATTTAATTGTCTTTCTTGCAACACTATAGTTTATCTCGGCAATACATTCCTGCTTACCTGTTCATCCAATTGTAGCCTCTTTGACAAATGCTCATCCAGCAAAACACTGCTTTCTTTGCTCCTGCTAAACCAAAGCACCTACCGCAGTTCCGTTCTCAGGGAAAGGAATGCCAATTAGCTCGCCAAACGTCTTGCGGTTTACGTAAATCCTGTCACATCCTTTGAACTTGAATTGTATTTCATTCAGCGACACTGATGAAAGAACTGCCTTAACTATCGTTGCCATGACAACTTTCGCCCGGTAGCAGCGATGAACCACTACCGATGTCATTGTAATGCAACGTGTATTCGCTCATTAGCTACAACTGCAGCTGCATTTCTTCTGCAGGTCGGTGCAGTTGTGTTGCAGCTGTCTTTACACTTGAGCGTGGGCGAACCGTGTTTACACAGCCACATTTTAATTGAGTAACTTGATCCTTTCTGGGGCGGTGCGAAAGATCGATGCGAAACAAAACTTCACCGATGCACTTTGCCATGCGTCACTGACCCACCTTGCATACATGCATACGGTTTCGCGGAATGTGCTACAAAAGGGGCATGAAAAGAAACCCTCACTCAACGTTATTTTCAAAGCGAGCCACGACATGATCATCGCGCCAGCCAATGTCTCAATTTTCCAACGTAAACACTCTCGTGATTTAATTTATGGGTTTGTTTTTGGGGGGTTGGTAATTTTTTAAAAGGCACAAAAAGCAAGAAATAAACATGCAACGGCCCAACGAGAGGTAAAAATATGCGCTTTCTCTCGCGAAACGTGTCAACACCACGGCTCGCAGTGGTCAAATTGATCGATCGATGCATTCATCATTTATAACGAGCGACATTCTGCACATAGGAAATTGGAAACAGGAGTCAGCCATACATGTATGTTTGAGTGAATGATTTTTATGAGTTTATTTTTGCTGACACTTTGCAGGAGTCCCGAAAATGGAGAGAGTTGTTGCCGTCAAAAGGTGTCCATCCGTCTAATTTTACCTTATTTACATGATGTTAAAAGATGGATGGAATTATTTTATTAAATCTTTTTTTTTTGTATTTCGTGCTAAATGAATACGTTTTGAGTACATTTCGCTTTCAAATGTTCAATGATTGATTCCATTACTTTTATTAAATTATTTTTTCCATACTTAAATTGTCTGTTTTTTTAAGTAAATTTTGAACTTTTAGCTGCAATATAGTTTAACATCTTAATTTCAAAAACTGCAATAATCTCTTCACTCAAACTTGTACTTATAGAATTGTCATATAACACTTAGACTATACAACTAAAACATCAAGAATGAAACGTCTTACGCTTAAACGTTTGAGCGTATTAAAAAATAATATATCAAATATACGGTTCAAATATTTCAGAAGTTTTGATAACAAATTTTCCACATTTATGCTTTGAGTCTCCAGATAGCTAAGCAACAAAACTTAATAGTTGTAATCCAGGTGCCTGCGGACATTCCTGCTCTATCTTAAATGCATCATTCATCATCATTAAGCAATGTGGTCTGGCCGTTACTAGTGAAATAAAAAAAAATGGATCATTAAAATATAGTTCGGCAGTTTTTAGATGGCATATCTGACAAACTTTAAACGTTTCCGTAAGTGAAAGTCAAAGAGAGATACATTTGAGTCAATTATGTTTTCAGATAATCTTTAGTAGGACGTTGAACCATTACAAGATTATAGATTGCAAACCAATTTTATAGCAATTAATTTACTGAGCAGCACGTAACTATAAATCTCATTCCTCTGTTAATAATGAATTATTCTAAGGATTAAAATTGCACTCCAATAGTTCTTCCTTGAATTGTGAAACCCCTTATCATCAGCTCACCACGCGGCACGATCGTATCGAGGCGCACGGGATGGCCATAAACTTGCAAATAGCACATTAATTCACCCCACTTCAAACGGCAGTTCATTCGTTTCATTTTAAAATCTCAGCAGTGGCATTGTTAGCTACCGGGAATGCAAATAAAAAAATACACACTTATGTACACACACATACACACACACATTCCTCATTTCAATGCCCCATCAGAGCCGCCCCAAAACAGTGAACTGACGTGATAAATCTTCATTCCAGCCCTGCCCGTCTGCACACGATTTCTTCTCAAGCGTGTTCCCTTTCTTGGTGGACCTTTTTGTGCTGCACCAGCAGCAGCAGCAGCAGCAGCAGCAGTACCAAGTAGCACGACCCGCAAACATAACTCCCAAATACACCAACCACATGACACCATTAACATCCTGTCGTTAGTCTGGCGTCGAACGTTGGCAATTTACACTTATGATCACTTCGGGCTCGTGGTACGGGACAAAAGGATGGTGAGCGAGTCCGCACGGAGGGTTTTAAGCTTCCCGCCATGGATCACCGTGGGCACCCCAGTGAGGGCAATTAAGAGCAGTGGCAATTTGTCGTGATTTGTAGCAGCTCCAGTGAGAAAAGAAGCATTGATTTTGTGTTTCCGTGGAAGGGACCTGTTCGCGAATGTGCACTCCTGTTGCATTTAAATCGATCGAGCAACGGAAACGAACGGACAGATTGGTGTTGCGCTTTGAAGGTGTTTTCAAGGATGGGTTTTGGAAGTTTTTAGTTCTTCCCTTCGCCAGTCTAATCGTTTCTTAATCGGATTGAGTGGATTGCGCCGACATGTGGGTGCTTTGAGGCGCCCACCAAAGCGAAACCGTCAGGCGTTGCAGTTTTACCTTTTTTTTTGTGCATCAACCATGCAGCCCTCGAATGGGCTCAAGCCGTATTCACATCTTTCTCGACCCGCCGAAAAGTAGTTCGAACGGAAAAGAACCCCATCACCGGCCACGATAAACACTCAACGGGCTCAAATATTGGATGATGGATAGCGCAACGTTAGCCGAAGGAAGGTTTGCGCCTTTCATCGTTATGCATTTTCGCTTGTCCTCTTGTTTCTCCTCGCTTCGCAGCACAAAACTCCCTCGAGGTATCAAGTGGCCCCCGCAGTTGCCTTTTTTCATTCACTTCCCGGGCTGTTGGTTGACTGTACCTTAGTATGCACACGGTTAATGACGGGACGGGCGCGCACTCACATCGGTAACATCTTGACATCGTTCCAGGCACAGGGCTCTTCGTAAGAACGAAGCGATGCGAATAATTTCAGACGTTTTGTTTGGTGCGCGTTTGACTTTTTCACATCGCTCTGCACCATCTCGTGCAAAGCGCGCATCCCGCGGGAATAATCATTCGAAGCTGTTGGCCGACTTTCGGGCTTGCGGGAAGACAAACATTTGAATGGGCATGTTTTCATTATGAAAGTGTTGCCTTGGTTGGGTAAGCATTCAAGGGTGAAACCGGTTCTGTGTATCGTTTGAAATCGTACAAATCACTGGTCCGGCGGCGATTTGATTAATCCTTTCGAATGAAAGCGATTGATTAATATGGCAAAAATGCAGCAGTGTGTGAAAATGCATTTTCGTTGTTGAAAAAAACCGGATCAAATATTATTTTCTCAAGATCTAAAATAACTACTGTTTAGCTTTTTTCCATTTTTCTATTGAAAACTTTTTTTTAGAACTAAAAATATCACAAAATGTCGCTGCATGTTCTTTTCTCCATTTTAAAGTTATGGTTTCGTGCCAGTTTTACGTTTTAAATAAAAATGGATGTATATAAGTTTTCCTTACTACCAAACATACTGTATGAATAGTAAATAAAACAATATCCAGCTACAACGCTATTTGGAATTGCTATTACTATGTTACAACAAATAAATTCCATCTCCAAAGGGTTTGTAGACAGTGATTGTTGTTGAAAGGTTTTTTTGTTGAAGCAAGTTTCTTCATTACAAAAAATACAAAATGCTGTGAAAATGTCATGCTCTGAGCACAACATTTGCTTTGTGGAGTAATAAAATACCATTGTGAGGTAATCTTGCAAGGGTCCCAAATGATATGATTACATGTTGTAACTTACGATCGATGGATGCAAAACAATTAGTTATTTGTGTCGATTTAGGGGAGTGTAATCTTTTAAAATGTGCCTAAATGCACACCATTGGAGGTTTGATTAATTTTATATAGACAAGTCTTTAACACATAACGAGTTACATCCATACTCAGTGATTTTGATCCTGTTATAGATAATCAGTAATTTATAAGAGGAACAACTATAAATTCTGAGAGATAAACCTCTTAGGACAGCGTAAGGCTCAACGTAGTTCGTATCCTATTCCGAATCACTTTTTCATGCGTCATAGGACTTGAATATTCTGCTATGAGTACTCCAAGTCACAGAAAAGAAAAGTTGGTTGAGACACAGCCACAGGCTTTCATCAAGATTGGTTTTTATGCCGCTGAAGTAGAAGCTTCTGAAATTGTATATAAACTTTTTAAATATTCTAAAGAACACACAATGTACAGCAAAACGATTAAATCTCATTTAGAAGAACAAGTTCCTGGCTACCATCTTCTAGTTAAAAAAAAAATCCCTTCGATGAGCAGTATGTGTAGAATGTAATAGAATACAATTCTCTCTAATCGATGTAACATGTTTTTGAAGCTGTTACTCTAACTAAAACAGTGAATAATTAGCATACTTTCAAATACGTAACATTCCATCCCAATTAGTATCACCGTTTCTGTTTCTGCAAAACAGTACAGCACGAACAACATCGAATATGCTAAACACAGCGCTCCGGAAGTGACATTCCCGCAACACAAAAGCATTAATTCTGTCATCAACACGAAACGCTCAATTTAGTGTTTGACGAAATTCAATGAACCAATCAAGTCCGTAAAATCAACAACAAAGTAGAAGGAGAGACAAAAAAGCACGCTTGCCCCTTATAATTCCCCCCTCCTCACCTTTCTCTCATAACAGAGCTTAATGACTGACAGAAGGCTTCTTCTCTTCCTCCCTTTGTCTCCCTCACTCTATCTATCCCCGAAGCATCACTTTTCGACAGAGCAAAGTGATGGACGAACCGGTCGACACAGTGCTGTCGCGGGGCACAACTTTACTGCTCAAATCACGCGAGCTTCCAAAGCTATTAATGCAAATCACAAAATGTTGCGATGAGTCACGCTCCGCGGGCGCTGCAAAACTTTCTGCAAACGTGCTGCAACGCGTGGCAGGGGGAGTGATTGTTGTTGGAGCTTTCGAGGGGCCAATGTATCGTTGCCGCCCACCCTACACCCTCGCGCAGGGAAAGGGCGCCCTGAGGGGAGGATGACGGTGATGCACACTTCAATCAGCTAAATAAATTTTCATCACGAAATGCAACTAATAATCCTCGGCGCTTGAACGACGCCGATTAACAGCAACAAATAATTGACGTCCGGGCGCTTGACACGGGCGGCGACAGGGGCGAAGAGGATACGATTTATTGTGTTCTTTCCTACCCTTCCCGAAAAAGTGCATCGAACTTGTGAAGTGAATGGAGGTTCGGTTTTGTACTGTTTGTTCTTTTGTTTTTTTTGTTGCTTATTGCACTCCATTATTCTCATCCTCCAAGAGGGGGGCCTGCATTGTTTCGGCGCGTATGCAAAACAATAGATGCGATACGAAGGGCAATTATTTCGTCGCCTTTGAAGTGACGTTCGCCTTTTCGCATCCTGTGCCACTTTGCATCGCCAATCTTTGATGTGACGAGCTGCACTTTGCGTTCGGATGATTGAATATACGACCATAAATCTTCCTCGAGGAAACTGATGATGGCCGTGGATCACAAGGGAGCGCTGGGCGATTGATTATGACTCACACGAGGGATAGGACCCCTGTCTCAAGCGCCGCAACCAAAAGCATGTCATGAGGACACACGGCAAAACGTGCAAAACGAACCAACTGATCGAGAAGTCATCGGAAGGGCATGTATAATCGTTGCTGGTGCCTCGATTTGGACATTAAATCGCAAGTGCTGCACGAATAACCCCCCCTCTCTCCCTGGTACTGCAATTAGGCAGCGCATTTTGGTCGGTGTTGGTCGCTCATTGCTCGATCGCGGTGTTATCAGCTCGGCGAGCCTGGAAGTAAAGTAAACATAGACATTAGCGTCCAGTTTAGCCTGAGATAACCTGCGGGAGTTATCTGGCCGCCGTCCAGTTTGGGCCGGGTTGCCGTGTTTCGCCACAGTTTCGTGGTTGTGCAGTTTCGGTAATGAATTTAGACAAATGAATACGACGTGTGCGTGCAATTACCTGGAACCAGGCTGAGTGCGAGCGTCGAACGCTCTCGACAACTGCAACAGATTAATCATAGATGGGATGGAAAAATGTGTGTGCTTTTGTGTGTTGAATGATGCTGCGATGCTTTGTTGTTATCTGGTGATTTGATGTTTTGTGGTGTCAGAGCTTCTGTGAAAAACATGCTTCGAGTGTTATGAAAATAATGCTGATGATAGTGGTGTTTGTAGACAGTTTTGCATTCAAACAAGCTGCAAGCTTCTGCTGCGGTTAATTACTTCCTACTGTCGTTGTTTGTAGCTTTTGACTGGGACAGTGCAATTTAGATCTTTTTCTCTAGATTCTTACACAATCTGTAGCTTTCAAAAAGTTTTAAAAAAATATCAATGCATTAATAATATATTCAACTGGCCCCTTAGTAGGTTCATCATATTTTGGGTCCTATTCTAATTGGCGCTCAATGCTACAGTTTGACTATTCTGGTAAAGTAGCACGCTCATAGCCAAGCTTTATGACTAAGTTAAGATGGAATATGATTATTTTTTAATCACTAATATTTAAGCGATAGGACCAGTCCGTTACTATGAGAAATACAAAACATATGCAGGATTTTTCTATTAACAACAACGATGTCCATTACTTGAGACTAATGAGATGTTTCTTGCTGATTTTTTTATCACTATCACATCTTTTTCGCAATATTTTTCTCCACTATCTCTTTTTTTTATGACCCAACGTATGAAATAACAAACACTTTTTTGTGTGTGAAAGCATACGTTCATTAACCTTTCATAGTATTAGAGAGTTTTATAGATTACAAAAGAAGCACAACGCGGCTTAAAAAATATATAACAAAAAAAATGTATTAATTAAATAATATAACAATAATTTTACCTTTCTAACACTAATTTTTCATAGAAACTCTATTAAATTATTGACTATTGACTCATAGACTTCTAATAACTTTGCAAGTGTCTTCAAATCATGTTCTTGTTTCGTTCATTTTCACATGTACTATAGATACAAACAGTTAAAATTGTATGCCGATCTCAACTCAACGCCTATTAAAATGCTCAAACTAACTGAAAATTTGCGTTTGATGGTTAATTTTTTTTAATCCGCTGTTTTGCTATATTAATCTGATCTTCTAGTTATTTAGTTGCAGTCTAGTTTTGTTTGATATGTGAAACTTTGGCATTCTTTATAACTTGCAAACTTCTGTCATGCTAAATTTAGACGAAGAGATTAGTTTAATGATAAAATCCTAAGATCCTTAGCTTTAAGAATTCTTCAACACTGTCCTTAAAAATCAAGTAGCTGCAATCAAACCGTTAGTTCAAGAGGTGTTTAGCTTCCAATTACTATATATCGATTCATGTTATTAACAGATTTCAGGCAACAGGTTCTTTAGATATTGTTATTAAGTTTATTTTTTTTTTCTCAGTGACGGCCAGACCGTATTGTGTGACTAAGTGTACCCGGCCATCTTAAGATTGTAAATCCTGCGTATGGGGGGGTTGTGACAAGCAAGATAGTCTATCCTGCGTATGGGGGGCGGCAGTGGTCCGAATGAGATTCGAACCGGCGACGGGCCTTTTACCACTGGACCACCTACGCCGTTACCACTGGACCACCGAGCCGGCCCATTGTTATTAAGTTTATAGTGGTATAAAATAAACCTTTTCTTCCGATATGTTTGAGATATTTAAATGATATGTGTTTCTTATATAAAATGAAACCGTAAATGATATGTGTTTGGTTCTGAAAATTCTATGTTTTTTTTATTATATACACTTTGCAACATAACTCATCCTGCATCCTGCGTCACATAATCAACATGCGCATTTCATCGCATATGATTAAGCACGAAAATAGACAACCAAAACCATTCCAAATTTACACTCACCCTCTCTAAAGTCCACCAAGTTCAGGGTAATAGACCCGACAAATGATCCAATCATTTATCATATGCTTAATCCGCCGGAACGGGATCATCTACTTACGAGCGGGCGCGTCTATTTGCTCTCCTCGTTAACACACATCAACACACATACACCTACATTTCCCGCTCTAAGCAGATACCACTTAGCGATGAGAAATTATTATATTTCCGTTAACAACTCAGGTGCCAACAGCCAAATGCCCACCGCAAACTACCTTTACGCCTTATCTTTCCATTAGTCCGAACGCCGGCGAGGGTGGTACGGACAAAATTGATAAATTTCGCACCACGCTAAACAGGGACCCCTCGCCGGCCCTCACGACCCGTAACGGTAAAAAGACATTAGCTGACCTGAAGAATTTTATGTAAAGACCCATTCACATTCTACCCCAACCCGCCCCCTCTATCACGATGCGTACCGAAAATAGTACCGAAAGAGAAAGGACACCGAGAGGGCAAGATATGACAAATTATCCTCGACTCTCGACTCTGCTCCCCGGCAGTCAACCGTCACACCATCATGCCGACAGGCGAACGGGGGCCCCCTATCCGTTTGCGGTTGGAAAGCATAAACAATCATAAATGATAATAATGATATACTTTGTGAGTTCATTTATGCTAGCGCACGCACTTTGGCCCCTGAATGTCTGCAGCACGCACAGCAAAAGCAGCCAACGGTTGCTCCGGACTGCGACTTAACGAGCAGGATAACGCACTGACTGACCGACTACGGGCGGGGTAGGTTATCCTCTTCGTCGTCGTCGTCGTCGTCGACATCGCCGTACGACAGCTAACCAACACCCCTACCACACGCCCCCTCCCTCTCCCCATCACCACTGGTACATGTATGTTATTAACCTGTTTCCACGGTACATACTCACACACAGGACAAACACGTTAGTTGCCAAACAAAAGGTATGCGCCAAAATGGTGGCTAGCCGCAGCGGAACGCGCGCGCGGTTTCGTCGCGTCACCGGGTGGGAGGGTGGTTTCGGGCGACGTGGCACGTGCTTTGCGGCGACACGGTATGATTTATGGATCCGTGTGGGTCGTGTTATCTGTCCACGAGGGAAGGATTTGGTTGTGCGAAAATTAAGACACGCATCCACTGGTGTTGAGAGCCGAGGGAGTGTGTGATGTGTGCTTCATTGTTTTGGTTGGAGCGCACCCCGTGTGTGTGTGTGTTCCAGGTGAAACACGCAAATGAGCGTAAATTAAGAGATACTTCACAGAACAGCCACAGACCCTTTGGGATTTCGGGTGTAGGATACGATGGCTTCGCTAGACGCTTCGTTCGGGAAGGTCGACTGGATTAGAGGAGAGCGAGCATTAAGAGCCACTAAGCTGCCGGAGCGATGACAACCGAGGTAGTGGATGTGGTTGTTCTACGAAAGCACTGGTTCAGGACTTTAACCCACATCATAAGGGAATGTTAAATTCTACCCATTAACCCCACAAATTATTATTCCTTTGTAAAGCGGGCAAAACATGCTTCCCTACGAGAGCATGCAATGATTGAACCGAAAGGTATACACATTGTTTTCACAAATGCTTAAGAATTCCTCAAAGAAATCAATCGTCATCGCAAAAGACGCGGAATGAGCCTGCCTTGAAACATGAAACCATGCAGCAAGGACCTTTGGCACACAAGATGCGTATCATCGTCTCGTTCGGCCCCGTTTGCAGCCCAACGGATGAGGCTACGATTCGCGCAAACCAATAAAGCTGCACGCTTTATTACACCCCGAGAGTCGAGTGTGCCACTCTTTTCTGATACGATAGTAGACCGGGACCACCTAGTGGCTGCTAATGCCAACCCCGTCCGGAGGCTTAACGATTACGTGACGCACTCAGCGAGTGGGCCATAAAACGGTTTATTAAAAACACGTTTCTGCGTAAAAACCGCATTTAATGATGCAACAACATTTGCCTCCTGCACCGCACAAGACTATCGATTAGACTAATCTTAGTTTACCCTCTGTGCGGTAGTTAAGATTAGCATTCCATACTGCAACTGGGACATGGGATGGTATGGCTGTGAGCCCGCCTGCTTGTATACTTAGCTTTGCTGGACTTTATTTAACACATGGATCAATGTGCTTCGATCTACGACAGTAAAATATACGAATGAAACATGAAGAAAAGGCTAAAAGAATTAAAAATTCAATTTGATTGTTGATCTACTGTTGGACATGTGAATACCAAATTCGATTTTTCAATTAAAATAATGTCAAGCAATGTATTTTTTTAAATTTAAACCAGACATTGCCATTATATCACAATGATCAATTTCATCAACATGTTTTCAATTCTTTGCATTGTTAGTTATAGAAGCCCGTTACAAGTTCATTTGTTTTTATTTGGAATGTGTTATGCATGTTTGCGCTGTGCATGAATTATTTTATAATATTTCAATCTTATAATAATTGCGAGTTTCTACATAAACATTTACTCTTTAATGGAACAATGTCTTGCTGTGTCAAAATCGGTAGTGTAAAAGAATAAGCACTAGAGCTATCTTTGATCAATTATTTCAAGTTAAAATGTATATCAGAGAATATAGTGGTACCCAACCAAATATCCAAGAGATAGACGGAAAGCTCAAAACTTTATCTCAGTTTGATACTCTTTAGATCTGATCTCAGATTTATTTCATACTGATTAAATTTTATTTAATTTAGATAACAATTATGGTCAAGGTGCTGAGCTCACCCGGGATAAAGTCTTCGGCAATGAAGAATTTACATGTTTTTTTAATTTTATTATTTTTATCTCGAACAGTGGTTACTTTATTTATCCTCGCTCCGGAATGCTCTCTTATTATCTTAAGATTACAGCAGTAAGTGGACGATAGATTCACGAGAGCTGTTAACATAATCGCGGGCAAACAAATCTTCTTCCTGTATCTATTTGTCAAACGATCCACTGAAGAGGTTAATCTACTACCGATCCAATGATCCTCTGAAGTCTATTTTTAGATAACAAATCTTCGCCTATCATCAAAAAAAAAAGGAAACACTTCACTGTAGTGTTCCTAGAAAGCTAATATGTGCTCTTCTCCAGATCAAGTATGTTTCGTTTTGTTTTTGTTTTCGAGTAGTGCAGTAATAACGTTCAACAATAAGCAAATAAAATTCCCAACGGTAGTGGTGTCAGTAGCAGTAGCACCAGCCGTACACACTCGTTCGATGATGCAAAAGTTCATTCATCAATTAACACCGATTTTCGGCATTTTAACAAGTTTGCTCAGCACTTCACCTGACGGTTCACATTTGCGCGTGCCGTCAAACGGCAGCCTTCGTCCTGTTTGGCAGGCTGCCAGTTTCGACGTGTGCTAAATGATGTGCAAGCAATGCTTTATTTGGCACACATGCCTTTTCCTGCCGCTTGTGTCGACCGTCTGCGAGCGGAACGAACTGCTGCACCGTACACCTCCCGAGAGAAAAGGAGAATTGAATGCAAATGTCAACGAAGGAAACAATAAAGAAGGAGCCTTCAGCTTTTACCAGTAAAAAGTCATAGCTGCGGTTAAACCCCAAGGGGAGGGTTCCATATTGATTTCAATTAAAAATCTGTCAAATTGATCCGATATTGCTCCAGTTCGGTGGGCGGAACGGTTGACGCGGATGGAGTTGGGTTCGTATTTCCTCAGGAATGATTACCATTCCTACAGCGCAGGGGTGGTTCGCGCGAATGTCTCTTGCATTGAGAATTACCCGTATCAAATGGCACATTTTCACCGCCCGCGACAAGTGATTGATCGCTGACGCTGATGGTGACACATATGCAGTGCGGTGTCTCACGCGACGACCGGTTCCTGTTTCGATTTCCGATTCGCGTCCGTCAGTGTCAAATCTGTCCGGCAAGAGACAGTTAATAGTTTGCTGCAAACCGGGGTGGGCGGCCAGTACTTCCGACCCAACACTCCGCTATGCTGCGGGGTATTATTGTTGGGCCTGTGGGCAAAAGCTCATCTTTCGATTTACTCCGTGCGCGATTGACGCTCTGTGTCTAAACGTTTCGTAAGCCGCTCGGCAAACAGTTGCGATTGACATTGAATTGTGGATAAACTGAGACGACACGACACAGCCGGCAGGGGAATGTCTAGGTAAGAAGCAGGTCAAGGAACAAACAGGCATTGGAGGAATGGGGAAGTCAAAAGACTATTGACAGTTGTAATAATTGAGCGTGCATTTGTCCGCCATTCATGGTTAGAGTTTCGTGTCAAACTTTGATGCAGTTAGATTATTGCTGTTTTTGTACTGTTCATTTTAAATCTTTGATCGGTGTCATGAATTTTTACTTATTTTGACGACTTCCTTATGGTTTAATACTAGTTTATCTAGTTTACTTATCAAATGTTATAAGCATTTTTAGTACTTAAATGATTAAGTTTGGTTTTAACAGAGACTGTGATACAGATACTTTCGCTTTATTGCAGTTTTCAATATGTTTGTAGTTTGTTAACTATGCTCCTCACAACCAAAACATCCTCAGACTAACTTTTGCCAATAATTGTGCTGCTGTATCACTCTTTCAGCTTCTTCTTTGCTGCTAAACACACACATAAAAGGCTTCCGTTTGTGCACAGCACGTCTTTAACCAGCGTGATAGTCTCACTTTCCTCACCGGGAGCTTCTCCCTCTAATCAGTCAAAAGTCGATCAAAAGCAACCACGGCGAACGCGAAAGCTCATAATCGCGCATAATTCATGTTGGTCCGTGGAGAAGAAGGCAGACCTATTCTCTCACTCACTGGTTGGTAGGGAGGACAGGGAGGGTTAGAGCTTGGCAGGCAGGGTTTAGTGTTTAACTTTCGTAAACACACACACCTCACCGCCGCAACGCCGCGTCGCCGAGGTGCACAGCCCGCTTTCAGCTTCCTTTGAAGGTGTTGGCGGTGTCGACCACCTGCCGCGATGAGGCTACCAGCGGGCGAATGAGCGGGACGGGCGGCAAGAAAAACAAACTTCCCATCAAACTACCCATTACCTACCGCGTCAGCATCGGCTTTGGATTAGTGTGATTGTCAACTTGGGCCTTGCCGATGCTTCGCTCCATCCAACGCAGGAAGATGAACACCGAGGCAGGTGTGTGATGGTCCCACGTCCGTGGGCGACTTTGCGCGACACGATTGCGCCCTTCGGTAAATATTTCATCGCACCTCGGTTCAGTTACCGGTGCATCCATCGCAGAAAAGATGGGCGTTAAAAGTTGGTCACTAGGTTTGGTACCGCTTTGTCGACGGGACAAACACAGTATCAAACACCTCGCTTTCGCTCCAGACGAGAAAAAAGAGACGTTTATGTGCTGTCTCCCACGGCGTCGAGGTACGGGCTGTTGGGCTGTGATCGCGGGAAAACTCCCTCTGTCACCCACTGACTGTAATGCCCCATTAAGCCTTCACTAGCACGTAGCGAAAGTCCTTGGGAAGTAATCGTTCTGAGAGTCGCCCGTCTTTAGACGAACCACTTGCTCTCCACCACATGAGGACGGCATAAAGTACCGCGTAGCGGATCGTCTTCGAACGCACATAAAGTTGCCATAAAGCGTGCAGAAAAAAAAGGAAGAAATCTTAAATCTCACAATCACATGCCCACTCGAACAGCCAAGTGCTGGAAGGGTGCAAGCGAAGAAAAAAAAATCGGAAAGGCGCAGCAATAGAAAGAGAAAACCCAGACACAGACCGGGGCATACCGATAAAGCATGATTTATGGGACGAATGAATGAAAAAAGCGGGGTGCAGTATAGCACCAACTGTTGTTCGCTGCTTGTTGCTGCTCGCGGCTCCGGATTGCTGCCCGCGTCCAGAACGACCTTTTACCCGTTTCCCCAAAGGCAGTAAACACATTCGCTTTTGTTTGATTTTGCACAAGCCGTTTGCACAAAATCAAATTGCTCCTCACCGAGTTCGTGTTGAACCAGGCAGATGTGTTTTACGGCGGGTGGCTTAATGGATTGCACTGGACCGCTTTTTAATTGCCCCTCATTTCATGGGAAATGATTCTTTGGTTTGTTCGTTTTGTTTTTGCCCTTTTTAGTTCCAAGTGGTTTTTGTAGGTGGTGTAAATTGCGCGAAAGAAATTAGTGTTAAACGACAGCAAGGGAGAGTGACTTTTCTTTGGGTGATTATGTTGTTGACAGATCGTGCTGTCAAGTGTTATTGCAGTTGTCTAAATATGATTATTAGATGCAGAATTAAGTACAACTCAATTTCTTTTCCTTGCTTTGCTTTGTCTTTTACTCGTTTACCTCTTTGAGTTTAATTTTGCAGCTTCTAATTGATGTCTTTGTTACGACAAAGTAGGTCTGCGACAACTTTATTACTTTATTAATTATTTTACTGTTTCATGAGAGTCACATTTAAAAACGCCGTTGTCTAATGAAGGATACAAATTGAAAAGAATTAAAAATGTTTCAGTTTTTTACGATGGTTTGTAGTAGTGCTTGTTGCTGCCATGCCATGGACTTTGATTTGCCATGCCATGGACTTTGATTTATCTTGCAGTTAACTTTTTTATCCCATCATCGAGTATAAATTATTAGATTGTTTCTTCATTATTTTTACTGATACCTTTTAATTGTAGAATAAGCACTAAAATATTGTATACTATAGAACACTTATGTTTGATACGCGCGAATACTGTTGCATAGCTTTTCCATACCTAAATCTTCACATAAAAAAATTGCTGCAATTTTATCCTTTGACACAGGAAATGGTCTTTGGCCTGCTCCTACTTGGACCTTGTTGATGAAAAGAATCTCAAAACCAACGTCACTGAATGATATAATTCAACTTTCGAGGAAGTAAATTTAAGATGAAAATTTCTAAAAGATCGTAAAAGAGCATTTATAAAATGTTATTCCGATACTGATGTGATTTATCAAAAGGCGTAACATTTATGCCCGTAGAGGACTATCGGCCGTATCAATGTGCGATATATGGCGCATTTCGTGCGTTGTTGGAGTCTTCTGGATCGTAGGAGTTTGTGGAACCCGTAGTAGGCACGATTCCCATGAACAATGCGTCTTCGGATTTCGATGCTCATGTTGTTGTCCGAAGTTACGATCGTACCAAGGTAGCAGAACTC
>KB672008.1:0-37678 GCA_000349105.1 Anopheles epiroticus | reverse complement strand
AAAATGAGTGCCTCAAAAGACCGCTTTTGCTGACATTCTAGTCTAAATCTCATACGATTTAAGTCCGGTCCCGGGGTTTAAATCCCATACGATCTGAGTCCAAGAAATGAGAGAAACCGGGGTTCTCTGTCCAGCGGGTATTTTTTTGAGTGCCAAAGACCGCTTTGCGCAGCGGGCGCTTTGCGCAGCGGGACCATTCGCGGCCGAATCTTAACGCACACATGCACAGGGGCAAAGCTTTTTTGCGGTGGTGTGCGAAGCGGCCGTGTAAATACGCCAAATTCTCGCACACCACCTTATTTTTTTGAGTGCCAAAGACCGCTTTGCGCAGCGGGCGCTTTGCGCAGCGGGCGCTTTGCGCAGCGGGTTAACTCCAGTTTGAGCTTTTTGTTCAACTCACATGCTCAGGACGAAATTATTTCCTGTCATCAATTTACCGTTGGAATGCTTGTCCCGCTCTTCTTTTATGTTTATTCCTAGCATTATTTTATTTGTATCTATATTGTTGGCCAATATAACAGAAGTTAAATGTACACTTACTAAAAAGCAACCTCATACGCTCGCTTCTGTTTCATCGTCGTCCTCTTCCTCACTTGCAACATCTTCTCCGTCCTTTTCATCCTCCTCGCCGTTTTCATTCTCCTTGCCAACTGCTTCCATCACCACGTCCACCTCGTCCAGCTCGTGCTTAACCGCACTACCCGACTCATCCTGCTGGAAGTTGCACCAGCTTATAACAAATCGCCTCAGCCCGAGCAGCACAAGAATGGTGGTCTGATCTACGCCGGCATCCTGCAGCGTCCTGCCCATCGTCACATCATCGTCGATCGCAAACGTGCCGCACCGTCGAACATACCGCACGCACCACAAATGTTCCCCGAACAGCTCCTCGAAGTACTGCATCAGCTGCTCCATCACATCCACACTAACCAGCGACATCAGGTGGTGGTAACCGTGCCGCGACGAAGTGGTCTTCTCCAGCAAGTTCAGGAACCGTGTTAGAGTAGTGCTCGAACTGCGCGTGGAAAGCAGGGGTAGAAACTTAAGCGTCAGGATCAGTATGCCCCGCTGAAAGAAAACCGTCGAGCGGGATTGGTGGGGCTGGTTCCGGTGCGAACAGAAAGCCATCACCTGCATCGAGTACCAGCAGTCGCTCAGCAATCCTAGAAATGCTTCGATCGTATCAAACTCGAAGCTCTCGATCACGTCAATCCGCTCGCTGAGCCATCCAATGAACCCAAGCGAGTCCACCAGGAAGTGGCAAGCCTTCGGGATCTTTGCGATGGCGTTGAGGAGGGCCAGAATGGCCATGTTTAGTTCGCGGTTTGAGAGTGGCGAACCGTGGAAGGCCATCATCACGTGTATGATCGGGGAAGCGCGCAGTACCGCAAAGTCATGATGCGACTTTACACCCAGCTCAAGCGTTCGAACCATAAACATCCGCTGCACATTGTGCTCCACATCGTTGCTGTTGAACAGGGGCAGAAAGTTGGGCACCATGCGGAAGTTGTACACATCCTGGCTGACGATGTAACGTGTCATCGGGCCGTGCAGTTTGCTTAGCACGTTCGGCAGTAACTTCACCGTTTCCGCTATAAACAGCATCGATAGAAAGGGTGCTCGTGGGACGTGTCCATGCGTCTGTACCGCTTCGTTGTAGCTGGCCGCGGTGGCATACATCTCGATGAAGCGTCTCTGCACGATGGCAAATAGATGCAGCCACGTCTTGGCGTCCGTGATACGCTTCGTCAGCTCAAAATGACTGCGAATGCGCAGCAGCACACTGCCAGCGGCGAGACGCATCTGTTCGTCCCTGCTCGAAAGGCACAGGAACGGAAGGGCAAGGATACCAGCCCGGATTCCGCGGCGCAACATGTCGGCCTGCTCGGTCGCGTAAATGTAGTTCATCATTGGCAGCAGGAAGGCAGGATCGTACGTGACGGGATTTAGCTCCGTGTTGATTGCACGCAGCTCTAACAGTGTACTGTGCGGATGAAACGGTTTCCGACCGTGTGTTCGACGTGCTTTCTCTACGAATCGTTCGACCGGTGTCGTCGGTTGATAGTCTACCAGCAGTCCTCGCTTTTCTACATCCGACTGCTCCGCCAGCTCGTCAAAATTGGTCTCCGGCAGCTGAGCGCATGCGTCGAGTTTGCGCCACACCGGGAAGTTTTCGATCAGATTGACCACCTTTTCCTCTGCTAGCAGCGAAAACACTTCCTTCACGTTCGTGTGGAAGGAGTGCTGAGGTGCGGCAGGACATTCCGCTTCCTCTCCATTCTTGGCGTCACCCTCATGGGCTCGGGATTCCAACGAAAAGTGTTTTATAGCCGTTTCGCCCCACAGGAAGGGTCGGAATTCGTGCATCGGCACGCCAGCTCGTTCGTACTGCTGAAGCAGCGCCAGAATGTACCGATTGGCGTCGGTTAGTGTAGCACCGTACGCACCCAGCAACAGCGGTACGTGTTTTGCGCTCGCGACTGACGGATTCTTGCTCGCCAGCGCATACAACAGATGCACAAGTGCCGTTTTAGGTTTGTACTGGTGCTGCATTAGCAGCACGCGCAGAAAGTTGGAGTGCGAAAGGGCCAGCTCGTAGTACCGCTCGATTTCGGTCTGCTCCTTATTGCCGTCGGTGTAAAACAGCTCTACCAGCACCGCCATCAGCTTCAGCAACACATGCAGCCGCTCGTCAAAACGGCGCTCGTTCTCACCTGCCCGCACCGTCTCGATGCCAAACTTGAGACAGCTCTTGCAAAACGTCGTCCACTGGCCCATCTTCGTGACCGACTCGAAGGACGTCTTTCCGAGCGCTTCCTGGTACCGGGCGGCTTGCGTTGTCCATCGGTATGTCGCCAGTACCAGCTCATTCATCCGCTGCAGCTGTGGACCTTGCTGCAATAGGTAGTGAGCGGACTGGACCGTTCGAAACAGTGCGTCGAAGCACTGCAGCAACACGGTGAACCCGTTGCAGTAGATCTTTTGCAGCGTGTCCGTTTTGCCTGCATCGACCGTTTTCAGTGCCGCTTCGTAAATCTCCATCAGCACGCGCAGCTGAAACGATTCGACCGCCTCGATGCGAAGCTTTTTGTGCGCAAAATCAACACACTCGTTGCGCGGCATGCACAGTCGCACGAGCTGCTGGCTCGCGAGCGGATTTTCGCGATAAATTACTGCTGCTTTGTTGGGTTTTTCGAGCATCTTTAGAATTTGCCCCTTAAACTCGGTGTAGATCTTTAGCAGCAGTGTTTTCTGCTCCGTGTCCGCCATGGCCGTCTCGGTGAGGATGCCTTTTCGGAAGGCGACGTTTAGCAGCGGATAGATCAGCTCCTTCTTTGCCGTGTGCTGCCCCACGAGCTCGAGGAATGGTGCGTGGAAGTGCGAGCTACGACCCAGCAGGAACGTTGCCAGCTTGATGAGTGATTTGCTGATGCGCCGACCGCCGTCGAAGAACACACCCATTAGCTTCGGCGTAACGAATGCTAAACTATGCGGGAAAATGCTGAAATAGGCACACAGCGCTTGTTCCAGCTCTTCCAGCTCAATCGCTTCCTTAGCACCACCACCATCGCTACCTTCCCGTTGGCCAGGACACTCGATGTACAAACGCACCAACCCCCGGACCGTTTCCTCTGGGAGGTAATTATCCTGCCGGCTGTGGTTTCTCGCCACCAGCTGCTGCAGCGTCAGGCACAGCTGCTGGTAGTGGTAGGTGCGTTGACGGTCGGCAACGAACACGTCCACCGGCAGCTGTGCGTAATGGCGCAACAGCGTCGCACAATGGCGCTCGTTTAGCTTGAAGATGCTCTGCAGCTTTTGTGCCATTTCTCCGTCCAGCTTTACCGTCGCCTTACCCGCAGACGACACCTGTATCAGCTCCGTTACAATCTTGTTCGAGTACAGCTCGGTGTAGTTTTCAAAGTGTGGCTGCTGGTGAAGCGTCTGCATTAGCTCGTACACAAACTCGGAAACGTGCCGACGCAACGGACCGTCATCGTGCCGGATGATGGTGAAGTGCTCGAAGATGACGGGCCGAAGCAGGAACACACTCTCCAGCAGCTCGTCGACGTCTCGCTCGGACAGCAGGCCTGGAACAAGCAGCTTGGTCAGCAGCAGCTTACAGTGGTACGTGGCGCCCTGCACGTGTGCATCGGTGAGTTTCCCGTTTGCTAACCACCGGCAGAAGTAGAACAGTGTTTGATGCAGCATATTCAATAGCATAACTCGTCGGTACCCCTGTTCACGTTTCTCAAAGCTTGCGTCGAACACGTAGTGCACATTATTTGCGAGCGCGTTTCTTAACTCGAGCATCAGTTTCTGCTTTCCCATCACCTGATGTTCCTTTCCATTCATCCATCGCGTTGTGTAGCTACGTATATATTGCGGTAGACTGTTGTCACTCACGCCCTCCACCGCCCGCTGCACGATCTCCGGATGGGGCAGGTAGTGAAGGTAACGTAAAATGATGCCCGCGAAGTATGCCGCAAACTTTTCCGGACGTTCTGTTTCGGCAGCAAATATGTGCGTGAAGAAGTTGTCTGCCACTGGCAGTTCGACCTGGGCTTCGAGCAGCGCTTCCGTACCGGCTAGTACCACCGTATCGTCCGCTTCCTGCTCCACTCTCGCAAACAGTGCGTCTAGCTCGTGCTGACGCTTTTCAGCGTCTGCAACAAACGTACCGTTCAGGAGCGCGTGATCGATGTCCGACGGTTGCTTCGCCTTCCGTCCGATTTGCTCGGCTGCTGCGCGTGCTTGCTTGGCCAGATAGGTAATAAGCTCGGGCAACAGTGTCTGGTCAACGTCGCGCAACGCCTGGAACCAGAACTCAATCTCCATACCGCGATTGCCAAACAGCGCCGTGTTGCGGAACAGTGCCATAATCTGCTCGGTAGCCTCCAGTTGTACATTGCTCTTACCCAATCGATATGCTTTCGCTAGGAGCAACAAAACGGAAGGAAACAAGGTAGACGTGAACGACACACTCTGCGGTTCCAGCGCGATCACCACCTTGACCGCTTTGAACTCGTAATTTAAAAAGTATCGCTCCACCACCTGACTCTTGTACGCTGGCTGCAGCAGGTCCTTGAAGGTAGTAATAAGCGAGGAAGATTCGATGTACACCCGAAACGAACGGATGCACACCAGCAAAATGTCCATCACTTGTTCCAGCGTCTTTTCCCGACACTCAGCTTTATAGTTATCGCGATGCAGTGCCATCGCGGCCATCATCCTGTCGACGCTGGGAAACAGGGCCACAATCTTGTTGAGCGCTTCCACCTTCACCCTCTTCCGTCCGAACTGATCCAACAAGCCACGGCTCTCGATCGATTGTATGTACTCCTCGCAGAGCGTTACCATCGTGGCGAGAAAATCAATACAGTACGGGATGTTTTCTTTGCGCGTGTCCAGTGCCGAACCGATGTGCTCGAGGATTGTGCGCGGCAGGGCGGCCTGCACCACGAACAAGGAGAGCACTTTGGCCGATACATTCTTGTCAAGCTTCGCAATCAGCTCGTCGGGTTTGTGGAGCAACAGCATCGCCTTGATCATGTTGCGGATTTCCTCCTTACTCAGCTTCACCATACCACCGTACATGTCAAGCGTTGCCGGTAGCACCTCCGGACACATCTCGAGCATACCGAGCACGAGACGGCGCTGATGTTCGTGCATCTGGGTGTGCTTCAAATCCTGCAGCAGCTGCCGGTACCTCGGACTGGCCCGTTCCAGCTCAACCGACTTTGGCACCAAAAAGTACCGCCGAGAGGTGAGCAGCGGTAAGACGAACTCTTCCACCGCGTTTAGCACACCAGCTTTGGCTTCTTCTCGGATTACCTGCTTTTCCGGACCGACCCATTCGTACGCGTTGACAAACGCCTTTAGAATGTCGGTTGTGAAGGCGGTGCGGTACATGTACTTGTCCATGTCGGGGTTTTCGAGTACGTACTTTTCCAGTGTCTTCATGATGAGAATTACGTTCTCTGCACTGTCAAACACAAGGTTAAGGGCTAACGGGTGTACTAGCGCGGGACGAGCCAGCCAGAACCGTACCATCTGCGTCGGTGTATCGATCAGAAACGCTAGGTTAAATTCGATGAAAGCGGACCGCACTGAGTTGCCGATGTAGCCCTCCTGCCGCACAACCGTTTCACGATACTCTCCCATCATCATCTTTGCGCTGCTAATGTCAACCAGCCGCAACACATCCCGCCAGTGGGTTGTAGCGTCTACCAGCAGCACCGCTTTCAACAAGCGCAAAGCAGATGCCTTGCTGTTCATTGCGTCCTCTCCCTGATCCTGCAGCAGGCTGCAGATCACGGTCTGATGGTTGGTCATTAACGAGTTTGCACACTTGACCGCGTAGTTCACGTGCGTTTCATCGAATTCCAGGCTCTTGATCATTACAAGATGCATCAGATGCAGCACGTCGGCAATATCGGACAGCTTTTCCTTCTCGCATGAGGAGAGCACTTGACGCAGCGGTTTAAGCGTGCCGCCACAGCGGATGTAATGCCCCAGGAGACTCGGATTTTTGTACACTTCCTGCAGAAAGTTGCGAATAGCTGCGTGAATGCAAAGAGGAATTGCGAATGGAAAGAAAGGAAAAAAAATGAGAAAGAGAATGTGAGTCGTGTTTCTTTCGTACCATTTCCCTACCCCGCTGGGCTTACCACTAATTGCCATCGCTCCTGATAGTAGCTGCTTGCGGAACGTTTCCACCAACTGATTTTCCGGGTTTGTTTGTTCACCCTGATATCCATTAGGCATACGTTTCTTATACATTTGCGACACCGGCCGGCCTTTCGGCTTCTTGGCCGCAACGGGTTTCTTACCGGCCGTCCCATTGCTCAGGCTTGGTTTCTTCCGTTTTACAGGGCACTCGGCCGCGTTTGGTTGCAGCTTCCGTTTTGCTTGTTTTGTCGTCATATCGATGGTGAGTTTTTGTAAAGCTAAAATAGTAATTTGTGAGAAATTTTACACGAACGGGCGCACTAAACACGAAATGCGCACACCAACCACGCGGTACCGTTTCCAAACAAACAGCTGTCATTCGATGTCGGCAAATGAGACGAAGGTATTCAGTGAAAGGTGTGCTGAATGGCACAAGATACACACAACAATAACAAAGCCCATGAAATCGTTTTGCGTTGAAATATTTCGAAATGTTTCATTTTGAATCAAAGGCGAGGAAGTTAAAAACGCGATCGTTCGGTTGCGCCGTCATTCAAGGTGTTTTTATGATGTTGCCATGAAATTTGCGATAATTGCATGCGATTCGTATTCAAATGTGTTTTTCATTGCAATTTTTGTAGGAAAGATGTTAAACAGGTCCAGGATAGCTACGCTGGTATGTGCTGGCATGTAGCAGCTACGATGTTGTATCATTACTTTCATCTGCACTTGTATTAAAATGACGAGTCAGTCAAAGGGTAAATGGATCAATAAATAGTCACCATTTTCAGTGGAGGGTTTTAAACAATCATTCCAAAAATTCGGATCCTGAGAAAAATTTAAAACAAATACAAACAGATCGATAAGTAAAATTCTATCAAAAACGTTCGGTCCATTTAAAATGGTGTGTCCCATTAATGAAGGCAAAAATCGAGTCTCATTCGGGAAATAAGAGAGATCATATCCCTTTTAATTCTAGCTGTTTTTCCAGTGAAACTCTAAAAAGCATGTAAAATGCCTGGTAGGATAACTTTAATAAATCTAATATACAAAATAAAGAATAAAGAAGAATAAAACAAAAATCTGTCTACATTGGTAAGGTTGGTGGGCAGGTTAAGAAGACATTGGTGAGCATTGAAGAGAAATATTAATTTTAATAAATATGCAAAATATTGCTCTGGACCAGGATGGTCCGATTTATGAGAAGCTATCTGAAGCGGGCATCTCAGGTTATTCACACATTCTTCATTCTCTTACACCTACTCATATCACAATCACTCTACCGGATTATTTTTGGAACGTTCAAATTTGCTCATCCATTCCAAACATTCTGCTTCGATTATCGCCACATACGGTGTACACGTGTAAAAACTATCCAGTTCATTCCTACACCTACAGCCTCCCGTTCACATCATCACATCGTCGGCAAAATGTCTCACCATTTTCACTCACGACAATGCCTTCGAAACATCAAACACACTCCGCGATTCACATGCATCCTATATCCGGTACGTACACCCGCGTGCAAACGAAAACATTCCGTCCAGACGGGCGCGCGCACAACCAAACGGTGGACAAACAGCACAACATGTGTTGCCTGACCGAGATGCACTTTTTCCAATCCACAAAACGCACGATTGCGTTATTTTGAGCTGCACGGAGTTGTCTCGGACGCTCCTCCATTCCCCGTGTACTCGTATACGCCGACGAGAGCAAGATTTTCCTCCAAGCTCTGGTAATTGTTGCCGAGTGTTTCTGGTCCTTCTTGAAGCTCTCAGCGCAAACGTGACGACCCATGTGGGAGAGCAGCAGAGTTTTTCGCGCGAACACGAGAGTGCGCAGTAGGCAGGAAAACGGTTCTGGCGAGATTGGATTCTCGATCGTATGCTCCAACGGACAGTCGTCATACCGTCGGTGCCGTACGTTTGGGTAGGATCGCATCGGTTACGCATCGGACTTCTTCTGCTGCATCCAGGGTAGACGGGGCAACGGGAGTTTGGTAGATCTTCCTAGCGACGTCACGTCCACTACGACTCTGGAAGCAAAGTCCGACGATCGATAGCAAGTGTCTAGCGCAACGGTAAGTCAAGATCACCTTGGGGATCCTTGTAACTTCTCCCCGAGTGGAGTGAGTCATCCGTGGTCAGTGCAGTGTAGCGCTAAAATTGAATTTCTATTGCGTATCGTTATCTTCTGCAGGTTCTTTGGTTCCGCGGCATGGTGCTCTAGTGTCCGTGACACGTATGTAGATATTGCAGCGAAATTTTCCCCACCGTCTATCGTTACCAACTCGTCCGGATGCGAGATCGAGCTGCGGACGTGACGGACAGGGGCGTAACAGTGTTGCCGTGTGCGGCACACAAACCGAGTACAACGTGGGCGTGAGGTGCGCCATATTGCACGAAAAACCAGCGCTTCCTTCCCGGACCCGTAACGTGAAGAACGTGGCACAAGTGAAACACAGATCAGCACAATCATTCTCACCAATACCAGCGTCCAGTGTGGTGGCCAAATTTCGTTCTGCGTCGATGTTTTTGTTTGCGTTGTCTCTTATCCGAACGGATCAGGTACATCGGTGACAGGGGATGAAGTATCATGGTCCACAACAGATGCGCCTGAACATCTCGATAGTATTACTGTTGTGAAGGCGTGTGTGTGTTTTTTTGTGTGGTGATCACTGACAGGCTTAGTGCGTGAAGTAACGATCCTTTGTGTTCCCGGAAATTGCATTAACTCTGGGGGACGATCGGTTACACACCCGTCCGCAATCGAACCGACTCCCCAGGGGGTTCCAACGGTAGAGCGAAAACGGCGTACCGACCATCCGGCGAGTGGGCTAAAAATAGTGGAAACGAAGTATTTTTACCATTCTAATACCAATATCGAAGGTGGTAGCAGCGTATCACGCCCAGGCAGTGGCAGCGGGAAACGGGACGATCACCGACCAAAAAAAAAGGAAAGGTGCACGCAACACCCTTGTTGCGGACGACGGAATTGGAAACGGGCGAGGGTGTGATGCTGTGTAGTGTTGGTGTTTTCACCTGTGCTCGGTGTGTTTATGAACTCGTGAATTGGTGAATTTGCGTGATCGCGGCGCGCACACGTTCGACGTGAAGGTGAATCATATCGCTTACGCTTAGTTGGTGAGCTAGCTCGACTTTAAAAACGTAAACAACAGTAACATCTTCTCTCGACGATAATATCGACACTTGCGAACGTTCATCAAAACCTTTAGTACATGTGTACACTAGCGACATCGGTGACGACTCCCGGACGGATGGGGCTGGAAGCGATCCAACCGCGGCAGAGCAGCACGGAAAGTGCAACGAGCGGTGATTCGGATAGTGGGGGAGGGGGTACCTTTGGGTCACCGGTGTCGACAGCTGCGGCGGCGGCCGCTGCCCTTCAGTGGTACTATCTGGCGAACCTGGACGCACGTTCGAGCGATTCTTTACAGGTAAGAGCGTTCGGTGTTAGGGATAAATGGTTCTTTATTTGGAGAAAGAAGGAGAGTAGTAGTGATGGGAATACCCTTCCGGATCTACCAACGAGTTCAAATCGAATCAGGAGTTTGCACTTGCATGTTGCTTGTCCAAATGAAGATTCAAACGTGAACCCTACATTCTTTTTTGCTAGTAGAACATCATAGTAGAACGAAGAGAATATGAACAGTTACTAAGATAGACTTAACGATTTTTGCTTTCTAGAAATTATATTTTCTTATTAGAGATCATATAACAATTATAATGTGTTTTGCCTCACTGCCCAAGGGCAGCGGTTATCCGGAAAACACAATTTTTATCGCAAAGGATTTATTTATTTCTTCATGCGTTTTGCCCAATATTTTTCACTTTTTTATATTTTTTATCATATTCTTTTTTCACTCACTGAAAACAGTTCTTTAGAACTGTCTATACTGATAACTTTTGTAGAACTTCCACGTTAAGAATTAGATGCTTCACTTCTAGATTTATATTTGTATTCAATTAGGAACCTTATCGGAAGGATTAGGAAGGATAATTAGGAACCATTTTTATTATCATGAAAGCATAACCTATTCGTCTTATGATCAGATTGTAGAATGCCAAAAATCCAATAGAAAGCTACCACTTCTACCAGGTCTATAGTTCACAATTTCATTGAATTCTAAATGAGTATGGATTCCACGGAATCTCAAACAAATCTGGATCCGATCGCATCCCAAACAATTTAAATTCCAGTCAAATCCCGAAAAGATCAAAATCTAATCGAATCCTAAACGAAAGATGATGTACTCCCGACCCGACATGGATAATGTTCCCCACAAGTAAACCGGCCCGCAATCTAGAATGAGTTTAATATTACTGAATTCATAAGAAATGGAGAAACGTTGTACTTTGCACTGTTCATATCCTAAAATAACACAGTATAATTCCTCTAAATATATACTTATTTCCTCTATCCTTTGAACCATTATTTAGTTATAATGGATCGCAATTCAACAGGATCGACGTTCTTTCGAGGCTATGTAATTGCAAACAACGCAATAAACGGTAGCACACTTGTTAGACTTTATTTAATACTTAATAAGCCTGCTTTGCTATGGTACAATGATTCGAAAGTGAAACAATGCTCGTCCAAATTTTTCGGATCATGTAAGTTTATGTTAAAAGCAGAAGGCGCTCATGTTAGTAGGTTCTTGAGTTATTTAAAGGGAATACCTTTGAAGCATAATCCAGATGAGTTGTTTATACTTCACATAGAGACAAAGATGGTTTCAAATTAGATAAAAACTGAAAACTGATCTACAAGTTTCCTTGAAATAGGGAAGCAACTAACATTAAACGACATAGATGAATAAAAAAAGAAGAATCCAATCCAATATGCGACAAAAATCAGGTCAAAATAAGTAATCGCTGTTTGCAAAGATGCATTACTTATCGGTTATACTAATGTAAGAAAACAAACATTATCTTTTTAGAGCTCGAAATTATTCTCGCCAGTGTACTGGCCGGGGGCCGAATCATTTCCACCGTCGATACTGTCCACCGAGGCGTTTAACCAAGACCGAAAGGAAGATTGTGAATCCCCCCTGCTTGCCGAGGAGCTGGCCGAACTCTGTGACCAGTTCGACGATCTAGGGCTGTTGGAGCTAACCTCAAGAACACGCCCTACTCATCTGGAAGCGGATCATCATGCAGGATACGGTAGAGCGTCACTCAACACCTCGTTGAAAGGACTCGGTGGTTTTGGACGAAGTGTCTCACCGACTGCCTTGACTCACCAGCATCAGCAGCCTCATCATCATCACCACCACCATCAGCACCTTCATCATCAGCATGCTAAACCGCATCATCGCGAGTTGCCACTGACACGGTCTGCGGGACAGCAGCAAGCCTTCCATCATCATCAGCCACTGCCGTTGACGACTCATCACTATCAGCCTGCGTACGGAGTGCATCAACCGTTACCACTGCATGCTGGTGGGACAGAGCATCAGCATTTGCAGAATGAAAACTTGAAGTTTAGCAAAGTGCCACCGGTGAACTACCTTTGCCATCTGTGCTTCAAGAAGGGTCACTTTATTCGAGACTGTCCTCAGGTGAGTGTTGGAAGGCTTGCCATCATTCATCGGTCTTCTAATGACTGTCCCTTTTGGCTGTAGGCTCGTCCAAAAGCGGAAGGTAAAACACCGTACCAGGGTAAGAAGCGCTGCTTCGGCGAGTACAAGTGTCCCAAGTGCAAGCGAAAGTGGATGTCGGGCAACTCGTGGGCTAACCATGGTCAGGAGTGCATCAAGTGCCACATCAACGTCTATCCGCACAAACAGGTATGTGGATTGTGAATCAAACTGATTTAAAGTTACAACATTTTTTTTTAACTTTCTTATATTAGCGTCCTTTAGAGAAACCGGACGGTCTAGACGTGTCGGATCAATCGAAAGTCCATCCGCAGATGCTGTGCGAAAAGTGCAAGACATTGGGTTACTACTGCCGAAGAATTCAGTAAGCGCCGGCGAGGCGCTACATCCAAGAGCTAACCAATAGCTTGCTGCAAAAATCATCCACACCAAAGGGAAAATAATGTTTGAACACAACCTTAAAATAGTTGCAAATAGTTTTATAAAGCAGTTGGAATGATGTGCCCCATATTTTTTCCCGCCCCCGAAAAAATATATAATCGCCTAAACGAAAGCGACAAAATTCGAATTCCAAAATCTGTACATAATGAGCTGGAGAGTGGAGTTGCTCTCCATTGTACTCGAAAAAGCTAAAATCTCGTTCGAACACTTACCCCGTTTGAACAACGGTTCCGCGTGGGTATGATAGTGTTTTTGAAACATCATTTGTATTATCTTATTGTGAACACGAACCTACAGCAATGAATGCGACAAGCTAAACATTTATCGAGCAAAAGAGAAACAAGAACAGTTGTGTAAATTGGAATCGTAAGCAAAACAATGCTTTACAGGAAAAACAAGGCATTTGCCACAAACTAACACGAACGAAAACGTATTCGATTTCAAATAAAGCAATCGAAATTATGATCGAAATCTTTTTTCGTTTCAATTGCCATCAACGAAAGAAGGAGTTGTATGTTAAGATTAGATTTGACAAAGCCTTGCACCGTGCTTTTGTATTATACAATCTGTAACCTCTATGAGATGGAACTTTTAATCCCGTGTGAGAGGAAATTTTACCGTAAAATCATCGTGTTTTCAGTCACTAACTCAGACTCGTTAAACCAAGAGTCAAGCGCATCAATGTTCATGGAATAATATTATCAAAGAGAATTCTTTTTGGTGCGTTAAATCTGTTAAACCTGTACACTTCTTAAACATATGTATGACTCTTCACTTACTACCGGTGTCAATGTTCGCTAGGAAAGAGCCCATCTTTCATTCTCTCATCCACATCTAACGAATAAGTATCATAACAATTAATAATTAACAATAACAACTCTTACTACTACTACTACTACTAATATTATTACTTCTGCTGCTACTAATAATGCCCATAACTATATTAAACATGACTACTACTACTACTACTACTAATTCTACTACTATCCTTTTTTGACACAAAAACATTTGCTTAATTAACCTAAGTAATTCGTCACATTAGTCCGTCCTTCATATCAGGAAAAAAGTTCAACTTAAAAATTAAACAATTTCCACCGCTTTCAACATTTTCGCAAAAGTATTTTTCTCTAATCCAAACAATCTCTCCCATAGTATTTTTTAAGTAAACTTACCCTTGTTAAGTGTAAACGCACCTTTATTGTGGTAAAACGGATTGCAAGTCCAGGATATAGCGGCTAGACGATAGGATGCCCCACATACATCACTAGTTTTTCGAACTTATGTGACGTTTGTGTGGAGATCACTCGAATTTCTCTCGCTCTCTTGCATACCCACCACTACAGGCTTACAAATCGATGTCATAATGCATCGTCACAGTGTTACTGCTCCTTAAACGCCACAGATGATGGCGCGTCTTTCTTTATCAACGCAACCACACAAAGTGTTTCGTCGAAGGTATGGCAGAAAATCAGTGCATCATTAGAAAGGAGGACACCTACTGGCGGCGAATTGTGCTGAGATGGGTATATAATTATTTTTTTTTCAATTCAGCACCTTCACCCTTCCAACAAATTGTATTTATCTTCAATATTGACCCCGTAATAGGTAAAAAGTGCAGAGTTGAACCCCAGCCAGGACCACATCGATTTACGTGCTTGTTACGACAACTTTCGAGCCATAATCAAAGGATCGTACGAATTGCCGGAAGGTTCAGTGGAGCAGTTTCTCCGATCAAAGTTTCCACACTTTGAGCTAAAGCTGGGCAAGAAAAACGAAATCCCCGAGAGTGAACATGTGTATGTATTTTCGCTAATGCTTTACTTTTCCTGCTTGGAGCGTCCGGTACCGTACTTTCAAAACGTTGGCACCGGATTTGATGAGCTGTTTCAGTACAGCATCAAATCGTTCCTAAACTCGTTCGATCCGGCAAGCGATAAGAAGTTCGTTATCGATCGTTCGTTTCTGGATAGGGCTTTTCTGAACGCAAAACGATCGGCGAGTGTGTTGCGCGATCAAGAATCAAACAACAACATAATGAACGTGCAAAACCAATGCAAAGGAAAGCAGACACAAAGTAGGACAGGCGATGGTAGTTATGAGACGATAAAGTTGTCGCCTCCGGCAGCAAACGGTGTGACAGCGCTTGAATGGAAGGTGAAAAATCTCAACGGCCTACTAGATTCCGTCCGTTCGGATAACGCCAGCCAGGAGAAGCAGATCGACCAGCTGCTACGCACCGTACAGGAGCTTCAGAAGGAAAAGAAAAGAAATCTGGCTAAAATCACGGCCCTGCAGCTGAAGGAAGCGTGCGCATGTGCCAACAGCACGGTGGAACTAACACATCGCGTAAATCGCGTAACGGAACAGCTTCAGAAACAGCTCGACTCGAAAAGCAATTGCATCGAGCTGCTGCAGGAAGAAATCGCCAAGGCAAAGGAAAGTGCCAACAAGGAGCAGGAACGATCGAAGGCGGTGAAAACGCAGTGCACATCGCTTAAAGCAGAAAATCAGCTGCTGAAGACGACGGTGGAAGCATTGCAGGAAGAGCTTACCCTGAAGGACAGTATCAATCAGAATCTGAATGAAGCTGTGAGCGATTTGCGGCGCTTCGTACGTGAAAATCGTCTTGGCGGTGTTGGGATGATGGATTCCTTCGAGAGTTCGTTTGAGATATCGGACAGATCGATTAGGCTCACCACACCGGACGAGAGTGTGTGTCTCGACGGGGAAAGCCTTGCCGCTACGGTGGTCGATATCAAGCTGAAAGAGAAGGAGCGCGAAAATGAGACACTCGCATCGAAGGTACAAGAGCTGGAGGATAAGTTGAACGGATTATATCTGGAACACTCCAAACAGCTGGAACAACGGGAGCTGGAGTCAAATCAGAAGCTTACGGAGTTGCGACGATCCTTGGATGAGACGGAGCTGTACCGATCCGCACTGGCGGAGAGTCTCGAACGGGAGAAAGCTAAGTCGGAGGAGCTCAATCGTCTTACGGAAGAGTTGAAAGTCAAGCAAAAGCGTGGCACGATGGAGCTGGAGAGGATGCGGGTACTGTACGAAGAAAAGCAGCACGAATACGAACAGTGCCAGGAGACTTGTGATAAGATTTGGATGAAGCTCTACAAAGCTCGATCGACGCTTGAGGAGAAAGTGTGCAAGTGGGCCCAGGAACGGGCAGGCTTGAAGAAACTGTTCGATGATTCGATACAAGTGTTGGAGGCAAAGCTTCGCAAATCGAAGGTTCAGTTACAGAGCACGAAGGAAGCGGTGGAAGAGCGGTTGGTAAGTGTTAGAGCCTCGTTAGGAGCTTAAAAACCTTTAACCCAAAATTCAATATTTCAGAAGCAGCAACACGATGCAACTGTAAAAAAACTAGAAATAAACCAGCAAGAATTGGAGTTAAAAGTTAAGGACCATCAAAAAACTGTAAGTAAAAGCGTAGTGGTTTCAGTTCAAACGTATCTAACAAACTCACATATTTCATCCACTGTTTCAGATTGACGATTTGGAATCACGTTGTACTTTGCTTCAAAAAGAGCTGACTGAGAAGTTGAAAGAGAACCAACTTCTACTAAATAAACGAAATATGGCCCAAGAGGATACCAGCGTTCGAAAGGCGCCGCTTTTGCAACCTACTCAGTCAAATACTCGTAAGAATCAGAATTTGAAGACAGAAATGATTTCTCATTAAACGATTGTTTAATTTTGCAGGATCAAATCTTAATGTAAAGGACAAGAAGGAGGAATTAATCATTAAAATTAAACAAGAAGGAGTGGAATGCCTACCAACAGTGTCGCTTGGACCAAGCACTCAGATTGCTGGGTACTCCGCCCAGTCGCAGCGGGAATCCAGCAATATCCCCAAAGCAAAGCATCAGCCAATACAAGAAGTTTGTTCTTATGGTGGTACTACGAAGGGCTCAGGACGTGCTGGAAGTCGTAAAGGGCAACAGCGCAAGATGTTGTTCGATTCGAACAGGAATCTTAACGATAGCCCTTCAACGCCGAAAGTCCATCAGAATATTGTTGAAGTTAAGAAAGAAGCTAACAGACCGCTGAACTCCGTATTGGAATGTCTACCATCGAACCAAGCGTCTCAGAAAAAGAGAAGTCTCCTGACATCAGTTGAAAAGCTGGAACCGATTAGCGCATTAGTGTCTACGCCGCTATCAACGAAGATCACACCAATATCAACCACTAACGCCACAGATAAAACCTTACTGACACCTAACCCTACCACTTCGACAACCGCTGGTGTCATTGACCCCGCAACTTCCCCAGTAGTTAAGGACTACCGCTTCAGCCAACCGTACGGCAGCAATCGGTACAACATTTTACGCATGCAGATGCAAAGCCGCACCAAACGCCGACAACTCTGTGACGAGACGCGGAAACTCGTGGTCAAAGACAGGGCTACCCTTTCACCGTCGATTGGATCACCGGTCGCGCTGGTACCATATCATAAGGATTCCGACAGAAACGGTTGCAGTAGCGATGTCACGCTGTACCTTAGCTTTACCAGTGATCCAGAGCATGACGAACAATCGCCCACTAATAGTAGTACCTCTCTGTTCCTCATTATGATCGCGTACATTGGGATGTTGGCGCAGATATTGTTCTTTTTCGCCGGTCTTGCCATCAAGCCGACACAGTTGAAAAGTGGTCGGTCGTGACTGGTTGCGGCAAATTCTGGCAGTGTAATTATTTATTTAGATTATCACTCTTTACCCTAACAATCTCTCTTTCTATGTTGTATTGCTCAGGATTTCTTAAGATTAGTGTTTTTACCATTCGAACGAGGCACACCCATTTGGGAATAACGAGTGTAATGAGGGTCTTTTGAAATAAAGCATTACTTTTAACTATCATATAACTAAAAAAATCCCTATACTACGTACAACAATTTTACTTGGATATGCAATATGCTTTTTGACTTTGTTAATATTTACAAAACTTTTCTTATCAGAGAAATTCTAATTTTTTTCTTCTTTCTATCTTAACGATCACATCCGCTCTTTGTTCCGAAAACTTCAAATGACCGGTAATAGTGCACTTCAAGGGCATGGTGGTATTACGAATTGAACTTAAGTGATGAGAATATTCTGCTTATCATGGTAGATTCGGAAATTGTTACATTTTTTCACCTCTCACCCTGAACTCTGCAAGTTCAGATAATCATTTAGATGCTTGAAATCTTACGATTAATGAACGTTCTGTTGTGCCCAAAGGCAAAGTGGTTACACTTTGCTCCTGGAAGATCATAAATAGCTTAGATCACATTGCTATAAAGCTCGCTAAACAGAATTAGATCGATTGTAATGTTTTTTTTTGCAGTCAATAAATATCTTAGTATCGGATTTATCTTTTGAGTTATTCTCAAAACATCTCAATGAGATCCTCTCAAATAACTAAGATCATAACAATATTTAAAAATCATTTAAAAAACAAAATCTGTCCATTTTAGTGTGATACTATCTTCGCTCATGATGTCCAACAACACATTTTGATGATTTAATATTTATTTAAAACAATCCCGACAACATACAACTTTTCCCCGTTGATTCCCTTAGCTTAACGGCCAAAAAACCTTCGGAATATGCTATTGTTGTTGGGCAGAGGATAAATTCGAGTGGAGGAAAAAGAAAAGAAAGTTCATTTTATCAATTTACGATTTCTTTCTGTTACGCGAAACAAACACAAAACATGAACGAAAAAAAATGCGAATTGTGCGATGCATGTGATATGATGCAGCTATTTATAATTAATTGTATTAGGAGCTTCAGTTCCGTGCATGGTATACGCATAATTAATCAACAAGTGGGGCGTTGCGCATTTTATCCTCATCCTAAAACACACGCAATGAATACGATCGATTTCATCTCTTGTAATACTTGATAGTTCCATGGTCATACTACAGACACAAAATGCGGTTTTGGTTAGACTTTTCTTGGTTTGGAATGATCACGAGGGTGGAGGTGGGGTGTGGAAAACAGGAATAGGGAAGGGGTTAGGAATGGTAGATTTCTTTCATATTCGCCTATCGTTATCACATAGTTAGCAGCAAACGCACACGCTGAGACATAAATTCAACGCGTGAAGACAGCCCTTTCATGCTGTCTGGTTCGTGCGATTAACAGTGAAACAGATGACGAGCGATTCAGCATCTCTATGGTCGAAAAGGTGCGTATGGGAATGTGCTGAAAAAGGAGATAAAAAGAGAAACCAATTACTAAAATACTGTAGAATGTAAATGTTGTATCTTTTTGGCTACAGGTCACTTACCTCACCCGAAGACTCCAACGAAGAATGCGATAAGTGTGGCAATAATGCCGGTATTAACGGAGTATGCTACCAGCGCACTGTTTCCATCGTCTTCCGGACTCTCATCGGTATCCACTAAAATAAGGAACCAGGATTTCGATATTCAAAAAACCGTTCGAAAGAGCTTTACTTTCTCTGGTGTTATATGAAGGACACAAGGTTACTAATTTAAGCTACAGTGAGGCACCAGATGAACGTGAAGATAGGTAACAAACACTTACACATAGTTCCACGATGAGTTTTTGGCGTGCTTTTGATGGTGAGTAGAATTTTGAACATCACTTAACCGTGCGTTATCGAATCGAACCCGAATTGATTTGAGAAATAATAGTAGATGTAACACAGATGCATGGAACAGAGGTTACCTTCGCTGATGGGACAGAAGAGTTGGACGTAACACAGATAAAAACACATCAAGATGGAATGTTTCTTGCTTCTTTTTTCGGTGCTTCTCAGCGGAATGTTCGCTAAATTAAAACTTTTGCCAATGTTGTTCTGTTTACCTTCTCTTTTTATAATTGTTCTGTTGCACAAACTGTTTCGCATTTATTTCGTATGCAATTCTACGACACTACAACGTCACTACACCTCCCGATGCTGGACACTGTTCGTTGCGCGCATAGGGAAAAGAGGCCGTGGTTCAATTGTATGCCCCAATGTAAAAGGGCATTCAAACATCCTACACCTTCTCTTTCTCTGAGCAAATAACTATTTATCTACCATTTTTGTCGTTTTTTCCCTGCGTTAGCGTGAAGCAAGTAGTAAAATATTATCCTAGATTTTTCCTGTTTTAAAATTGGACCAATTTTGTATTGTGTCACACAACTATCACATCTGCTTCTAAACTAACACTCTACTGCACTAAGATCTGGCGGAGGTTGCCTTTGTTGGTCGTTAGTTGCTTCTTCCCTATTTGCAGCAATTCAGTGAGCAGACACGGAAAAGGTGCTAAAATTCATTACGCTACTGATTTTTCCTTTCCCTGGCACATGTGGTAGATATTGTGATTGCGAAACATTTCACTAAAAAATCATGTCTACAAATTGGATTTAAATTCGATAAATCAAATTCACTCTGCTCTGCATATTTTACAAGAGCAGCACACAAAAAGAATGATGTTACACTGAATTAAGATTGCAATAATTCAGTTTATAACAAAACAAAATTATAAATCGTTTAAATCGTTCTCAATTACAAGTTGGCCGTAATTGTTGTCAAATAAATAGGTTCATATTGTCGCTTAGGTAGGCTCTCCGGAAAGATAGAAGAGTTAAACAACCGTCCTGAGAGTAACGTTAACAGAATCGGTATCGAGCCTGTAGTGTGTCTGTTTTCCTTTTTCCTTTTTGTACTATCTCTTATAAACCTAGCGCTCACAGACTAACGCCGTGTTTGTCGCGTTTGTCTGGATGTGTTTTAACAAAACAAAACAGTTAATGGAAATCGATGATGGGAAAACGGACAAGAAACAAAAATGCGAGTGTCGTGAGTCGACGACGAATGGATCGTTTTTTTTCCTTTCTCGCCGGAGAGGTCCGAAATTGGACGCCCCCTTGGCGGAGACGTTTCGCGACAACTGAGCTGACAACTGCCTGCTTAATGATCAATAAAGATGGTGATGATGATGATGAATGTTCTATTTTCTTGTGCGCGATTTTTCGCACTTCCGATACACGACTCGGAGAGAAAGGATGCAGGGACTCATACAACGGCACATACAATGGTTGAAGAAAATCGGAAGTGTGTTAAGAAAGAACGTATGGACGTAAAGGGCCGCTCATTCGATCGCACCTGTCGTCAGTCGGTCGGCATACTTGTTCATCAGATCCATTGCGGCACCGTTCGTCCAGCCGAAACCGGTCTGCACGTCGTACTCACCGCCACCGCCATGTCCACCGAGCTCTTGGGCATCGTACTATAGATATGAAGAGACAATAAATTAGTATGGAAGTTCTTTGTCGCTGGGAAAATCCAAAACTGTACCTTCTCGAACATGGCATGCGTTTTGTTGAAGGTAAGATAGTTCCCCCGGACCCACCGCTGTGCCCAGCTGAAGGCCAGCTCCTTCGCCTCGGCATTGTCGAGCGAATCCAGCCCCATCACCAGCATGTGCTGCATCGGGGCCCACACGTTCGGGAAGTCCCACTGTTCGTTCGTGTTCTGCAGCGTGTTTGGCACACCGCCCGGATACTGGTCCAGCTGCAGCCGATCGATGTAGGCAAGGATACGCTTGGGCAGATCCTTATCCTCCTTATCGTAACATCCCACCCAGAGTGGCGAAAGATTCGTGGGCGTAAAGTATTTGCGCAGCTTCTTGTTGATTAGATCGTAATCAAACCACGCACCCTCCTTCTCATCCCACAGCACCGCATTGATCGCCTTCTTCAGTTCGTCCGCCTTCGCTAGGTATTCTTCTTTCTTCGCAATCGCACCAATATCGTTCCGATAGCCGTAAAACTCAGCGATGATCAGTGCGTTCCAGTAGAGGATCGCGTTCAGCTCAACGGCCACGATCGAGCGGCACTTCAGGTCGGTCAGGTTACCCGAGTTCGTACCATCCTTGATGAACCAACGGCTCGAAAAGTCCATACCACTTTCCGCCGCTGCCTTCAGCTCGCAGTAGTAGTCCTGTTTGTCCTCTTCCCGCTCGAAGATGGATGCACTGAGAACGTCCTCGCGGTAAGATTCGGGCCGTGGTCCGCTCGATTTGTACCCGTACGTCGCCAGCTGATGGTTGTTCACCTCGGTCACGTAATTGTTCATGAAGAACTGGAACTCACGCTCGAGCGTTTCCACGCTGTCGATCGCAAACTTGGTATCGTTGGTGGCTTCGACGTACGCTTTCACCATACCGCACAGCAGTGGTGGCTGCGAGCGCATGCTGTAGTAGATGCGGCCTCCGTTCGGGATGAACCCGTAGCGCTGGATGATGGACAGGAAGTTTTCCAGCATGCCCTTGGTGGTGCTGTACATCTCGGACAGCAGCAGACCCTTCACGATCCAGTAGGAATCCCAATAGTAGAACTCGCGGAACCGTCCACCCGGAACGATGACCGGATGGTCCACGTGGATGATCGAGTAAAGATCCGGATTGATCTACCGGGAGGAAGATCACAAAACAGAAGGTGAAATTTGGCTCTTTTAAGAAATACAGTACAAAACAGAAACTCGTCCTCGGCTTACCGCAACATCCGTCGTCATTTTGCGACCCAGCTTGTGCCAGATCTTGTTCAGGTCGGAGGCGAAACCACGCAGATCCGCATCCTTGATGCGCTCGAGGAACTTCGGGTTGGCGGTCCAGTCTTCCGGCGTCCACAGCTCAAACTCGGCGCCCGGCTGCTCAAAGTTCAGTTCCACCCATTCCTTCAGCTTCGCCTTCGACGGGCTGTTGTCCTGCGTGACCATAAACTCGTGGAACGAATCGAGCGTCTCGTTCGGCGACTTGCGCATCTTCATGTCGACGAACGTCTTCGAGTCGGGATAGATTTCGCTCATCTGCACCGTCTTGAGCAGATCGCCATGGCAGTAGATTTCACTGTATAGCGAGGAGAAAGCAAAAAAAATACAATCATCAGGACGGCCATTATTGTTTTCTGGAGTACATGTCATGATTAAAGGATTCAATGTCCTTCGTGATTTATTGAAATCAAAAACAATCGTTTGCGACAACGTGACGGGACCACTTGTGTGGCTTCTGCTTCGATTTCAATGGATTCCCGTTTCCCTCTGGCACTGGCAAACAGATAAGGGATACGGATGTAAAAACTAATGAAGTGACCATTGAAACATTAGATCGCTTGTTGACCAGTAGCGTTTCATTCATTGTAACGATAAAAAACACTATCGGAAGTGTTTTGATTTTATCCCACGCTCGCCGGAGGGGGCCGATCAGGAACAATGGAAATTCATTTCATTCCATGACTAAACAGTTTACCTGCTTTTTAATAGTATGCGGTGGTGGTGCTTTAAGAGCTTTATCTACAAAAGCTATAACTTATTTATTGAGTTGTCGACAAAAGTAAATGAATTTGTGGTTAACAGAAGAGCTGCCGCTATTGATTTTGGATGCTGTCAGATGCGCGTGTTAAAATGGAAAGCACTGGTGTGGAAGATGGTTAAAAAACTTTTAAGAATGTTCTAAAAATGCAAAAGTGTTCCAATTCGCAATTACGTCAAAGAAAAAATACATCACACTAAAAAGCACTGAATATAATTAAAGCACCACAGGGAACATGTGGCACCTTATAGACTAGTGAGTAGACCGAACACCTTATAAACGCTTCAAAGCGCGGACAATATTTGTTTATTCTTTATTCGGTAGAAACGGCCATTTATTACTTGGCATATTGCTTGGACAACATAGGTTCAAATTGATGCAATCGAGAGCCAATTACACGTTTGATTAGTAAAAAATTTCGCTCTTTCCTAAAGAGTGTGTAACGCATTATTTTGCGTGGTTTGTAATACGCTTAAAACAAAATAGAGTTAATTCTCTATTAACAATTGTCAAGATCTGAATAACTGAGATTTCTTTCAGTTAAATGACGGTTTAATAATTATAAAGTTTTGACATTTACGCTTAATCGAGATTTTTGGTTAGAGCAATAGCATAAAACTATAAAAAATAAAATATATGACAAAAGACAGGAATCAATAGAATTTAAATTTAATTTAAATCTCCACGTACTATTGTGCTGTCAGTATCATATGATTGTACTGTTGTGTACGTCTTGTTCTAGAACAACATGCAATTTGACTAAAGGTCCTTTCCCCAATTACGATCGTGCTGATCTCATTTTATTTTTTTTGTTCAAAAAGTTACTTTTTTTATTATGTTTGAAGACTGAAGACTGAGTGTGAAGACTGAATCACTTAGTATGTTTGCCAAAATTATTAGAACTATTCGAATAAAAAAATAAAAAAATAAGTTAAGTATAACCAGTCATAATGAACAGCTTAGGTATGTCTGGCAAGCATCAACATTAGAAAATACCGTACCAGTCAAAGTCACACCAGCGTACTTTCCTTTCTATTTAAGCGAATATACAAGTAATAAAGACATCGGTTTTTTTCCCCTATTTACGTTCTTCTTGTTAACACCTTCATTATCTATTCGGCATAAATCGTCTCGGTTCGTGTTTCATCAATATTTGCATCTTTAATTTTCAGTCTGAAGCGAAGCGAATGTAGAGCGTGTGCCACGGAAAATTGTATGCACAATTAGCTACGAGAACGTGCCTCGAAACGTGCAATGGTTTGCCTTACCCCTTATTGACAAATTTCTGTAACTAACAGGCTAGGTTTTCAGCATATTTAACAATTTGCTTCTGAAAGGTGGGCCACACAAACACATGGGTATCCCACAACCATCCAACAGTCTTACCTCTCGCACGATGGTTTAAGTTCTGCTTGCTGTCGATTGTCGACAATGTACGGCACATCCTTAGCTACAAGGGCTGCTGCCCGTACGGTGGCCGGTGCGATGGCCACTAACCAGCAGGCAGCCAGTACTAGCACAGCTCCCAGCGGATACGTCCGCCTTCGTTGGGTCACTGGTTGCCGCGTTTGTAACATCACTACAACTATTAAGCGAGGCTTAGTACACACTACACACTAACAAACCGCAAGTTCTACTTAGGTTCTATCACGTGAATCTCTACGGCGACCTTAACGACCCACGGCACAATCAGAGGGAAGCGAGGGAGAGACACACATGACAACGATGACATATTTGGAATGCAACACACTAACTAAACCCTAACCGTCCCTCATCGCCAGTGTACCAAGAAAGAAGCCGGCCGCTTGCGTGTGTTTTGAAGGAGAAGAGAACGTGGAAGCACCAGGCACGCTTTGCAGCGCAAGCACGACCGCAGCAGCAGCAGCCTTCGGGGTGGACTTTCCGGGCTAAAGGTGCTGCTGATGCTTCCGTGACGTGCGATCGAAAGTGTATTAACCCGTGCGCAACGGCACGGGATTTGTTTGTTTTAGCGGGAAGTCCCTCCAGCGAATGAGTGCGATCTTGCGTTCAAGGATCGTATGCGAGAAGCAACTTAAAATCACGGATCGTTGGAATAACCGAAAGGGGGGGAAAATGTATGCTAAACAAACTGAACCCTAAAACAGGATTCCAAGGGGAAGTTGGCCTACCGTTGGTAACAAAACAGGTTCCAAAGAGTACATAACGACACAGGTAGTACCTGGGAATTTTGCTACCACAAATAGAATTAGTTTGTACTTCTTGTGTAACAAAAATCCCCAGAAAAGTTATTTGTATTTAATCGCTTGATTAAGGGAACAGGTCGTCGAAGACATAGTGGAACAGAAAACTTCACACCTAAGCCCCTGGCAGCACTAATCAATCAATTATGATACTAAGCTATTAATAGAGGCATATCATCAGTCTGTCTACTATATGACGTTCGTAAAAAACAATGGAAGAATTCTGCTTGTGACAGTGCCATAATGATAATACGCCGAAAATGATCGTTGTCAGTCACGTAGCGCATAAATAAATAGCATCTACAAGCGTTTGAAGCAGCGCACAAACGGTGATAAAATGATGTGAAGCTTGTCCGAAATGTTGGTCCCCCACTCATGCACTAGGCGGACACAAGTGTTATGAGCCGTTGACACATTTTTTTTTGGAAATGGAACTAATCTAAAGCTTAGGGGACAATTTGCAAAATCAAGCAATGGACAATGGGTACAATGCATGAATTCGAGCAATGATTTTTTTTTTTTCAAAACTCAGAACGCAGAACGCTTGAATGGCGCAAGCCACTAACAAGCTGCAGTAATTCGTTTTAAGCTTACCAGTTGGTGATTTTACCGGAAGAAGTACCGGAAGAGGCATTAGTTTGGCTGTTTCCAAAACGGGGGGGGGGGGGGGGGGGGACATACAGTGGGTGGGAAGGAAGGTAGTTGGAATTTTGAAGGAACAGTTTTCCGTTGCCAAAAAGAATCCGCACCGTTGACGAAGGGTTGAATTTAGAAATCGGCGAGTGGTTTACCCAAAGGAGAGAAGATAGTACATTGTCAATTTAATAAATACATATCGAGAAGGATATAGGCCAATGTTTGCACAGAGTTTGAGTGGCAATGGTATGCTACTATATTATCGAAGGGTGCTGATGATGCGGGTGATGTGGTTTGGTCAGGGAAAATGTCGGTCAATAGGTTCTGGAAGGTTATGTGGTTCCTCTCAACGCTACATCGATGGTAAATACACTTTCTTGCCCATTTTTGACACATGGCCAAAGCATGTGGCGAACAGTTCGAGTGGCTTTTCTTGGCACTGGCAATGAGATGGCAAACGAAACAGTTGGTGGGTTGCAATATAAATAAGGAATATTGTTGATCAGTCACAATGTTCTGCGCCAGTTTTGTTTCCGGACCAATAAATTGCCTAATAAAGTTTCCTTCTTTGATGTCAATGCGCAATAACTATTTTAATCTACACAATTTAATACACTTTGCGAAGCAATAACAAAACTTGCACCTTACAATAACAAAACGCCCCTTTGAAAATACAATCTAAAACACACTTTAATCGTTTAAATTGCTTTTTAAGGGGATGACTAATAGATTCGCACAAAAACATACACACTTTCCGAGATAAAACCCACTAGTGATAAGCAATACAGTTGTTACAGTGCCTATTTTATACCATAAATTTAATTACACAGAAACAGAGAGAGCCTTGTGGATTACAAATAGACAGTATCAACTCGAAGTAACAACCAAATAATAAAGTAATCTCTCTCTCGCTGATGTTGACTACTCCTTTCAATCCTTTAGATCCTCTTTATCCCAAAAACTCACAAACACTTTCCACCGCTAAGAATCACTACTCAAACGCTCCCGTCCCTGGACTACAGGATGGAAGGATTTATCGCGGACGGTTTTAAGCGAAGCGGACCGGTTAAGCCGCGAGAAGAGATGTTCTCTATCGCGCGGTTCGTACGTAAATGAATTGGGCAAAATTGGCACCCAACCGTTTTATAAGGACGCTTCGTGAACTCGTGTTTCGCGTGCCCGTCCACAGCCGCAACTGAGGCGCAACTGAGCGCGTATGGATGGGATGTACCGCGAAGCAAACGATCCGATAGACGGTATCGGGGGGGACAGATAGTGAGCGTTACGATGAAGCCGGAGTGCAGAGCTTCTGCCAATAACGTTTGCATCGGTGCTGGTGGTGGATAAGAGCGCAAAAATACCCGTATCCCCGACCAGCTTGAGCACTTTCATCTGGTAAGGTTGATGAGAGACGAGGGATGCCGCCGTTTATGACGTAGTACCTTGGTGACAACTCGATTTAGTAGATATGGGCGTACGTCCGCGCCTTTGGCGGTGTGGTAGTGAGACAACACAGCCATTTTATTAGTACAATTTGCCAATTATTGTTATCTTTGTCGCCGCGCGCGGTAAGGTGAGTTTACACGTTCGGGAGAGTGAAAAAAGCAAATCAACTAGTTCTAACCAGTTTATCTCGCGCTTCGACACGGCCACCCATACAAGTGATACAAGTGTAGTAAGTGAACGCTAATCGACTACGGTCCATCATATAGAAGGTGCCATTTCTCTGCTACACCCAAGCCACATACGTTCCGCTAGAAAGCGTGGAGAACGCGTACGCGTTAAGTGAGAGAGTTTTTTAGGTGTGCTTTTTTGTGCAACGATATTCGTTGTGGCAAAGAATGCAAAAATAGCAACAATTGATTGCCATCATCAAACGGTGCCCGAGTACGTCCCCAATGATTAATGTGGTCACAATCGTGCATTGTTACATACTAAAATAAAGAAAAAAGAAGTGTAGTGTAGGTATTAGGAGGCGCAGCAATGCAATTAAATTCCCTTCATCCTCTGGAATGCTATTTCCGGCCCGGTTCTGGTGCGACTAGAAGCACTTGGCCTCGTAGTAAGAGATAACAAAGAAGGTGCAGCAAACTAGAGCCACATTTTATTATCTAAAACGAGTTTATATTGAGAATTTTAGGGCAAGGTTGATGTAAAATTTTAATTCTACAGTAAATCGTTCACGATTTGTTGCAAACCTTGACACGTTTTTATTGCTCTGCTCTATTGACGTTATTTTAACACGACACGTTTCCTCATAAAAAAACATCATGAGGGACTCTAAGTAAAAAACGACTCGTGCGGTACACGTGTGAAGGTGTGTTGTAATGTTCATCTATGCAGTTCTTTTCTTCTTTTTTGGAAAAGCTTCATCTACTTCATTATTAGAGGTAATCGGGGCAATAGGGGCCAATTAAAGAACACGATTCCGATTCCGAAGTAACGGCCGTATTGCTGTGATTTTTGTTTAAGGAAGATAAGAAAACATGCCAAACAATTAGAAAATATCCATAAATACGATTTCATATTTTTAAACACTTAAGATCCTGTTTGCATGACCCATATTCCCCCCTTATATACATTTTATGAGATAATCCAGACAAAGCTCGCATAATATCGCACAAGGGAGAGTTTAATATTGTAATTAGCTACGTCGTTTGTTAGAAAAATCCACACCAGTTCTCCCCTTACCTCATCAATTCCCACAATGTGGGCTCCCGCAGCTTGACACTGACATTGCACGAGGTCCTCCGTTGTGTTGAGACCGTGGCAAAGGGTTTCAAGGTGCCGCTACCGGCTGTGCAAACAGCGGAACCCAGCCCCGACACCGTGTCCCACCGCCAGCAACTTTGCCGTACTTGGCGTAATAGCACAAACACTACCATCCTTCTCGCAAAGAGATGAGGTTTCGCTTCACAATCGATTCTCGCAAATGAACCTGATTTGTATGTCCTTTCACTGCACTGGCAAGCTTCCACCGGTGATCGTACATGACCACGAGGAGCAATAGAACACCAATTCTTTACACTTCAATCGTTCGCAGTCAACTGGACTGGAGAAGAAGCATCATGGCTAATCGTTTTGCGAGTCGCAGAAATAATCACGTTCTGTGCAGTGCGATTAGCAATGACGCACACGTGAGCGACTGTTTGTTTGTCTGGCGTACGATCGATTGGGTGATAAGACGATCGCAAATATTCGTCTACATCGTGAAACGAGATCATCGATCTGGCGTACACGTGGGAAGTAGACGACGAGGCAAAAGACAACGTGCTTCGGGAAGGCATTTTTTCACACAAACAGCCTTACACGGCTTATCATCTTCCGTTCTGACGGCTATAGCAAAGCCAAAATTTCATTACTACTCACTTGAAAAGTGTGATAAGGGCGCCCATTATCAAGGGCGGCGTTTGTGTATGTTGTGCTGTTCCGCATCCGATTGCTGGAAGCAGTACTTTAACAGGTGTAATCGGAATGTCAGCTTATTTACCCCTGTACAGTTTCAATGTTAACAAGGAATTATGAAGGCCGCAACCTGCTGCAATCCGCGTTTTTGTGTGCACAAATTTACCACACCATCACACAGTGGGCAGTATGACCATTAAAATATTTGCTCTTTTATGTTTTATAAAATCATATCTTGATGATAAAAAATAAGTAGTATATAGCTAGTGATAAGAAGTAGGAATATCGTGATAATTTAGCTTTCAGCCGTTAACATTATAAGATAAAAATCAGTTTATATTTTATTTGAGAGTTTGATACTTGAGAATAAGTGTCTTTTTTTTAAAGAAAATATATTCACATTTTACTAACACTGATATAAGTTTTTCGAATTTTATACAGTCATTTGCCCAATGTGCACCGCCAGCTTTAAGTATGCAACGGCGGTGGCTTATCTTGACACATTCAACGCTCAAGATCACGTTCCTCGCTAGTAGTTGCGAAGGCCAAGAACACTACCGACCAATCGAGCAGGCAGACGCATGGTACGAGACCAGAAAGGGAAGGGGTGTATTAAATAATTGCCATAAAAGTAATGCAATAAATTTAAAACACAAAACCCCTAACAGCTTGCAAAACCTTCGAATTGGCATGGGCATGACGGACGAGGATTATACGTTTGTTTTTGTGCATATCATTAAAAGCGTGTTTGGAGTGTTTTTTGTGGTTGTTGTTGTAAAACTCATCTCAAAAGAACATGCCCAAATGTTGTACGTTAGTTTTTTTGCCTTTTCTATCCCACTTAACCTGTCGGACTCATGAACAGGTGTGTGTTTGTGTGTGTGTATGGTGCACATCGAAAATTAATGGACAATTTTTGCAAGCTTTTTATCACCCATCACCAAATGATGTTCGTGCGAGACCGACAAAAACAAACCATAAAAGAGGCAAGCACCCGTTAACCAACCAGCCCCTCCGCCCCTTGTTGTTGGGGGCCTCAGTCTGGGATGATAATAAATATTGCTTAAGTTTTTGCAACATGTTTTTGCTTGACAGGTTCTTGTCTGATGATTCGCTAATAACAGATTCACCTCCGAGGTTAACGCGCAGATGACACGGCTCTCGTCCTCTTCTCTACCAGGACAAGTGGAAGAAGATGGTTCCGTACCGGTTTTGAAAATTTGCACCTTGTTTTTGTAACTTTTTCGGTAAGGGGAGAAAAGGTCAATCGATTCGCTAACATGGTAGGGCTAAAACGGTATCAAAGCTTCAGAGGGTTAACAGAAAAGTTCCCATGGGAGGAACAAAAGATTGTTTAGCGAGAATAATCATCCGCTTATTAGCATAATTTTGTAATAATACCTGTCTAGGAGGCACTGGATGGGCCCAGCCGTTTTGGTGACGTTGCTTGTTACGAACATGGTGCTTGCAGGATTCTTCTTTTTTTCGCTCAACTCTTCTCCGATCACAAAGAAGGTCTCGTGTTACTGTTTCAGTAATGGCTGTCGCTGGCTGCTCCTAATCTCGGCGTTCGCAAGACGCTGTCGTTATGTCTTCTGTCTAGAAGAGCATTTTTCGCGTTGAAAACTCGTGAGTACACTATTGCAAAAACTGCAATGAAGTTTTACTTTACTTCCACCAGAGCGGATGGCTCAACGAAACCAGGAAACGGGTGTGCTTTTCGGGGATGATCACTGCGTCGACATAGTTCCAGAGTGCGCGTTGGTAAAGGAAAGGAATAAGACTGATTCTTCCTTCCTGGAGTACCGCCGATGGAAATGGCACCGCAAACTGGGGTCGCCTCAGGATACGTAGCACACCACGCTTCTGGAAAGGTTTTAGCTCGCAGCCAACTGCTCCGGAGGTTACACACGCGACAGAAATGTGCTGACGATGTACGGTCGAGGGAAAATGTAAACAAAAAGGGCCTCCCCGGAACGTCATTCTACACGACAGCGCTGTCATTTTCAAAAAACAGGGCATTCGAGCAGTTTTATCAACGGTATCTAGATAAAATTAAGTTGTTTATAGTTTGTTTTCACTGGAAACGCAATTAATTCACATTTAAAGTAATAATTTAAGCGTTTCGTATAATTATTTTTTAGTTTTCCTCAAAGATTCTGCACAATTTGCTATTAGTAGCTTAAGCTGCTCGACAAACTCGTTGGTGCAGTTGGGAAAATTTTAAACTGCTCGAAAGCTATGCATTGGACTCGGAAAAATCACTTGTTCATAATACTATAGAGAATCCATGGGGCCTTGAAAATATTCTCTCACATGAAGGTATCTCTCATAAGGAGTTTAACATTTGAGGTATAAAGTTGTTTATTAACAGAAGAGTTTTCAGTAGCAATACGGCCTGGCCGTTACTACTGAATAAAAAAAAGAGTTTTCAGACTTTTTCGCTCGATATATGGAACAATGAATAAAAGACTCTTTTTCAGCTAGTCTTGACTCCTTTAGTTAATGAAAAATCATTCATGGGTTGGTTTGATTCGTGAGAAAGTTGGAGTACACCAAACAGAATTCTTATTGGTTCTGAGCAATCGGAATATATAAACAGTGCAGAGTGTTTTGTTTTGGTATTTTTCCCCTTTATATCTTGATTTTTTTTTATTTGAAAATGCCCCCCAAAAAATAAGTATAATAGCCGCTACTTATTAAAATTTATCGTCAATCTAGAACCGTCTACTCACATCAGCATTAGCTAGTAAGGATTAGCCAAAGTATAAAAAGAAGGTGAATGCGAAAAATACAAGGCAAAAGTTATTACAAACTGTTTCATTCTCCCCCGAATATCGATGCAAGGGTTACAAAGATTAAAGTATGATTCTCTTCAACCTCTATTTCTTGCGATCCTATCAGCAACTCGTCACGGAACGATGCAGCGCCGCAACAGATTCGCGGAATAAGCCTCGCGATAATTGCATCTAATCGCATGCTTCACCACGCTGCGCGCCATAATACGCACAATGGGGGAAAACAATGGCATTTTCCCATTAGCTTTTTGCTGCAGCTCCAAAGGACGATCAGATGATAAAAGTAACTGCACCTAAAAATCGAAAAGTGATTTTAAAAGGTCACAAAACAAAGGAAATTTAAGAGCTTTTCAAAATGCTTTTTTAAGGTTTGTCTTCTCCATTGGTGCCACCGCCACAAACTTATCGAAAAAACGTAATGTGTTTCCAAGTTCACTGCATGTTTTTGATTAATATCCATCATCAAAGCTATGACGTTGACAACTTCCGCCCAACAAGATTCCCATGTGCAGTTGCACATCATCACACCACTCGGTTCTTCCATTGTTCTCTTACGCAAGCAGCAGCACATTCCGGAATAAGTCCCCCTCGTAATAAGCTGCATCGCGAACGCAGGCCGGTTAGAAACAGTTAGCATAGCTTGATAATTGTGTGATTTTCAACCACAAGCCGCAGCGAGATCTGAAACCAGTGTTATCACCCGAGCTTAGTAGGAATAGAACAAAAACGTGTCGTGATTTTTATGCTTCCTCGAAGTGGGCCTACCCACCAACCGCGGATCAAGAGCGAAGCTAGGACCAGTACTCGATTTGTTAAGAACGATAAGAACCGCGCACGGTTTACTTTCACGTACGTACAATTCAAGGCTGCCTGGGACACGAACCGGACATGAGCTCCAGTTCACGACATCCCAGCCACACACGATTCTCGTAGCCCCCGGTAGCCGGTGGCAGTGGGTAAACCAACGGAGTGTCTTTCTCGTGCACCAACTGCACCCTCACAAGAAACGGAAGTGACATTTCCAAACCCTCGCGACCTTCTCAACGGAGACTCGTTTGCGTTGTGCAAAATGAAGCAAATTTCCCTTTTTCGCTTACTTGCTTGCTTGTTCCCTTCCCCTTGACGAGTGACGGAAAGATAAACAACAACGCAAGCTTCCAACACCCTTAAAAAAACGGGGTCTCCGTCGGTGGAAAGCGCAGCGGCGGGAAAAACCCCGCTGATGGTTGGCTTTTGCTGTCTTTCGGTGTCTCCAACCGACCAAGCTTCCTCCACCAAAACACGTACGGTGGCGCACAGTAGGCGATGAGCGAATGGACGAGTAGACAGTTCTGCAAGAAATCAGCAACACTAGCACACTCTCACTACACCACACGCAAGTACACGTGCATTTGGTAACCCGGGAAACCCGCGCACTGTTGGGCGCGGGAAAACGATACCCGCACGTGTTGCGAGCAGGATGACGCAATGGGATCGTCGCGATTGGCCCGATCCGTTGATCGTGAGCCACAAATAAACACACTAACTTTATCATGACGTGCGACGCCTTACTACTACGTCATCGACTCTGACGGGGGTCTGGGGGCCTGAGCACTGACACACAAAAAGCACTGCACGCTGCGGGGCAATCTTTGCAATACACGAGAAATTGGCGTTCGCGCGACCGCAATTTACGGTTGACAGACGAAGCGCAAACTGCACTGAACTTGCGCGGTTCGCGGATTTCTGAACGCTGCATGCGACTCGCACTACTGACGGACTGACTGGCTCGTGCCGCAAGTGAAACCCCGACCAGTTCCCCGACCGACACTGGAGAAGGGGAATGCACTACGACACCTCCCAACCTACCCGTGTGGCGTATACAGGGGAGGAAGAGGGGGAGCTTCTTTACCTCCATTTGTAGCACAATCTCGCTGACCCGCTGATTACTACGCCTGCTGGGCTTTGTCTCGCCACTCGTTCGGATTCTCGCTGGCCGACAGTCACAAACACAAACAGTGACACACTGATATACATATTTGTAGGGGAGGAAGGGTGGGAAAGAAGGGTAGACCAATGGAAGCGAGAGAAGGGTGGGTGGGTTTTGTGGCGGGGAAGTACAGTGCCAGCCGTAAAATCGTCTGTGCTACCAGCCTTTGAAGGCAGTTCTGCGGCGGTGAAAGGGTAACGAAAAGTGATCGATCTGGTTTATGTTTTGTGAAGCAGGTGGGAAATATAGATAGAGAGGGTAAGGGAGGAAAGGGTACAATTCGAGGCAATAAAGATAAGCCAAGCGTTAACGCGCGTTTGGTTGAGCCGAAGGAGGATGTTCCTCGAAAGAATGGGAGGAATATTTAACTGGTCAATAGTACTTGAGTCGACATTAGGAAAATAGACGTGACGAGAGATCGACATTTATTTTGGCTTTTCTTTTATGTTTTTATGTTAAAAAAGGCTTTAACATGACATTTAACATTATAGTTCTGCTATTTGGCCAACAGTTCATGTCCCGGCGTATCCGTGAACATTCTGAATTTGTCCCGTTTTTATGAGCTAGGAAAAATAAGCAAGCATTATTTCATTTAAGATTTCATGAAAATTCTTGAAATCCAATGAAATGCAATTTAAATGCATTGAAAATATGTCGGGAAAATCACAGAATCAAAATTTACGAAAATTGTTGAAAATTTCTACAATTTCTATTTTGAGGAAAAGGAACCAGGTTTACACCAAAACAAAAAAAAACCTTTAAATCTTATTCGTAAATTTTTCTTACCCATACATTTATGAAGCGCACTGTAGTAGGTTACGAGTGCACCGGGGCATATAGAGTTATGAGTCGTCAAACGTTGAGCGAAGCGAACGCGACAGGGGATAAGAGCAATTGATAGGAATTCCGCACCTCTCATCCTCACAAACCCCTAGCAACCTCAAGCACAGCATCAACATACAATCGCTAATCAGTGCTGGGGTTGGATCGTTTAATTGACTGTGTAATACTGATACCCACTACCTACCATCCATTCGGTCCCCTCTCGTGTCGGCATTCGGGGTGGAATTTAGATTCAAGAGATCAAACACACAGGACGGAAGTAGAAGGTTGCGTGTTGTCGCAAATCAGCATCCTCTTGCGCATTTGGCAATCGCGCAGGTCATTGATCTACTACTACTACTACTACTACTACCGGGGTGGCTAATACCATTCTGCACGGTTCATGTTTATGGGAATTCGAGGAAACGAAAACATTAATCCGAACCGGTTTCGGCTGAACAGCTGAGCTGGGAGCATTTTAAGCATGCAAAACGTTGGTCGCCCTGCGGAGATGGTTTATGGTCAGGGACGACCGTTATGCTGTGGTAGGTCGTGAAGGTCGACCAAACGGCAAAGTGGTGAGCGTTGTCCGAGTCAACGAACTGTGACATTCGATAGTGGTGTTAGTTAGAGCTACAAAAAATAATTAAATTAATGTTCCCCTGTGAAATATATTGAATTTGGGTTCGATTACCTTTACAACTGTTCACATGTACTAATTCGTTATTGTACTTGAAGCTATGAAAATATACTATGCTGATCTGTATTTTTTACTTCTTTTTAGCTTTTACAACATAATATAAATTATTAAAAATTAAAAAAAAAACGATAAAAATTGACGAAGAAGCATAGCATCAAAAAGGGAAGTAAATAATTGAATAAACAGAGAAATAAAAAGATACATAAATAAACTAATTAAAAATTGAACAAACAAGAAAATAGCATATTCAACCAAATATTCGACGTTGCATTAAAAGTAATAATAACTTAAAATATGAGTGTGCATTTCAAATATTTTTTTGTTGGCTTTGACGGTGTAGAACTAATGTAAGATATTACCAGTTTTTGTCTTTAAACTCTCAAATCTTGTTGATAAAATCTTTTGAATTTGTTATTTTCTTTCCATGTAGATTAAAAGAAATATTTTTTTTTAAATAATTTTTTAATCACAAATCGTTGAATTTCAAATTCAGTTCCAACCTCCTATTACGCCTCTGTCGACAGCTTTTGTCGACTTTAGCTAAGACACGAACCACTGACGTTCAAACGCAACGTCGAACACAACAGTCGGCATAGCACCAGCGTCACCAGACGAATTGTTTATGCGTAAAATATATTTAAAAATACATGCGTTGAATCATCCTCTTCTCCTCGTAAAACTAAAGCATCCACCTACGGCGCGTACATTGCGGACGCTATTTTTGGCGGCCATTGAACTATACCGGCTTGCTTTACTCTTTACCGCGATGGTCAAGGATTAGGCGCATGCCACCGACCACCTTACTGTGTTACGCGTTGATCATGCTTCAAGTGGATAGATTGATTTAAATCACGCTCCCAAGCACTTTATGCCAAACGGTTGCATTTGTTGCCCCGCGTACCGGAAGTGACGAACATTTCAATTTACAACACAGTGCGTCCATCTGGTTCCTTTGAGTGCTGCGCAAAAGCGTACCGCGCAGCAGCATGCAAACGTTGGACAAGAGGTTTTGTGATGCGATGTGAGTGATTTGCTCGCTTCTACTGAACATCATTTGAAATCATCAGGATGAAATTACTTTCGAAAACTGAGATATGGCGGCAAATGCGTCATCAACGTTGCCGTCGTCTGCCGGAGGATTCGTTTGTGCCGAGAAACTGCGTCATCGCTATGCTAGCAGAAGCAAAACTACGATATTTACATACACGTGACGCTTATTTACGTCTCAAAGAAGCACTGTTCGAACAGAAGAGGGCGAAAATCGTATGATGAAATGTTTGTTTTTGTTTCAACTGGGGTTAGACTTTGAAATGAACTTGAGCATTAGTTTCGAAGCTTAAGTTTTCTGGGAAATTTTGAAGCTTTCTTGCAGCATAATATTATCCCACATAAGCCATCGTGATCATTAGCTCAAGAGTTTATCTTCCTGGTGATTATTGCTGTTTAATGTGCTCTGCCAGCTAGTAAGTAACCGTAGCAAACATCTAAAGGTGTAAAGTACAAACCACGATTGCACGATAAATTGCACACGTCATTATGGTGGAACAACCCGTACCGCTACCTACTGATAAGAGCCGTCTCCATTGCCAGGTGGTAGCGGTTTTTACCGCTTCCTGGGCCGAAGGTAAATCAGAGTGACTAATCCAAATCGATGACAGCAGCAAATTTCTGTCTTGGGTGAATAAAATAAGGAACTGCCGAGCCCCTCGCTGTTACGCCTTGGTGATCAAATAAATCACAAAATAACATTACTGATAAGGTTAAGGAATTTAGCGAAAAGTTACAATAAAAAGGTAATTCACTCAAATCGCAAGCAGCAAGTAGCTTAAGTCGTTTCCCGAGAACTTGGGGCGTCCGTTGCATCACTGGGGGCTTTGGCGAAGTGACGTTACGCTCGGTTTTAATGTCCCAGCGAAGCGAACGTGTCCGATAGCACGCGGTTTGCATGGCGAAGCTCGTGTACAAAGGTAGAGGATAGAGGGCGATAGTGGATAAAGAGAAACTGATATGAGAAAGAAACGATATGTTTCGTGGAACTTTACAGTAAAAGATTGGTTGAGGGCTTGTCGCCATAA